>JBBPDE010016780.1:0-11005 GCA_037974605.1 Nannopetersius ansorgii
TGTGTGTGTGTGTGTGTGTGTGTGTGTGTGTGTGTGTGTGTGTGTGTGTGTGTGTGTGTGTGTGTGTGTCTACCCTGCTGTGAGGAGGGAAATTATGTTAGCATCTGCAGTCATGGCTCTGGCCCACAGCAGCCCCAGCACTTCACCAGCCTAATCAGCTAGCTGACGTGACAGATGGCCAGTGTTTACCATCACACTCGGACTGCTACCACCTAGACTGCATCAGTCCTCACCGTGTTTTGCAGTTTGCTATTTCCGACTCACTGTCCACTGGCCTCCCCCTCGTCATTTCATATCTTTTTTTTATTGTTTTCTTAATTCAGCATTTAATTGCATTCCCATATCAACCATGAGCAGGTGTGCACACCACATTTTACCGGCTGTGAACGAATTATAGCTTTGTGAGTGATAGAATGCTTTAAGTCTTAGAATGACGTCTTAGAATGCCTTAACTAATGTGCTGATTGGCAGCGAATTTAGTGACACTCATAACTTTTTACAACAGGTTACAAAGCAGCTTCACAGAAAGCCCATAAGAAGCAAGCTGAGAGCGGTAGCAGTGTAAACACCCTAGCGCTATGAAAAAGAAACACAGAGCGGAGCCAGAAAGATAATACAAAAAAAATAATACAAATGAGAGTTATGAGAAACATGAGCCTAAATGTTCGACAGAAATGTTCAGGAAAAGAGGTAAGTTAGTAACTGAGGGCATTATACTAAGTCATAAGACCTGGTAATATAAACAAGTAAGACATGTAAGGCCTAAATACAGAGCATAAGAGGAGCTCAAGGGAGAAAAGTATTCCTTGTATTCCCAGGCAGTTTCAGATCAAGATTGGGTAGGTGTTACAGCTGTCTAGAAAATACCAGTAAACTGCATTGATCAGTATTAAATGAGACATCCACTAAGGAATGTCCATTTCCTACTTCATACTATAGATTATCAGTCAATGGCAATTATGGTAGTTAGTTTACGAACACAATGCTCAGCTCTTATAACATAACATATCTTATAACATATCTGCTTAATCACCATATCACACAAAATCTATCATTTGAAGCAGTAGTCCAGCCAAGGAAGTGTTTTTTGTCATTTCAATCATTTATACAGACAGTGAAACCAAAGGGCAAAAATGTATGAAGTAAGGGATAGCAGTAATAAATTATTGTATAAAAAATATTGCAACAGTATATAATAGTTCATAAATAAAGGGTATAGTGGAATGGAAGTTTGTTTATGGAGTGGGCAGTATGGGTGTGATAAGTATGAGGGAACAGTTTCAGTGTGTATATGCGAGTGTGTTTAGTTCCAAGAAACAGTTCAGTACAGGAGTGTGTTTGTGTGTGGGTACAGTTTATGATTCAGTTCTGATTTAGGAGTCTGATGGCCTGGGGGCAGAAACTCTTTCCCATCCTGGCAGGAAAGGCCGTATGTTACAGAGCCTTTTGCCAGACAGCAGGGCAGGAGGGCGAAGAGGGTATGCTGGGAGTGAGAGGGTATGAAAAGTGTGCTTTTCATGTGAGATGTGTCTGTTTACAACCTTGAATCATGATTTCCTCTCCTTTTTTCCATACAAGGTAAACGCTAACATCACTACCACTCACCAACTTGGAAATTCCCCTGAATGGCAACAGCGAAGTCAATAATAATATAAAACTCAAGGGCCCAAAAAACAGATAATATTTCTTTATTTGTACATGTTCAATGGCCATTTGTTCATCTGTTCTTTATATCTGCAGTGGATTGGCCCAACTGGATTCATCTGAGGCCCCTTAGGATCATCTGAGGCCCCTGGGTACTGCCAGCCCTTCCCCAGTCAGCAGTCTATTTTTGGGTAAAGTATGACACCCCAAAAAAGCACAGCCTGCTGTTATAGTAAACTAGATGAGGTTGTAAAGTTCAAATGTACCTTTTTTGGCTCATTGTTTCTCTATTACTTATATTACGTGATGATAATAGAGCTCTATGAAAAGATGTGGGTAACCTCAGAAAACCAAGGTGTTCCAGAAGACTTATTTGTACATTAAAGCGTAATTTATAGCCCATTACAGTTTGTACGTCATAGTTTGTTTCTTAGGAACCCTGAAAGCAACCAATCCTCCCTTATCTCCTTTCCCTGCACAATGAAAAGCTGATTCAAGATACAAGCCTCAGTGCTGTTACCTTAATTTCACTCTTATTTTGCTACATTTCCCTCCTGCTCTCCTCTTCCCTGTTGTAGCCGCTACAGGGACAATTACCACAGGATTAAGGGTAAAGTGCAAAGTGCTCTGTGTGGTCCTGGAGCACGTCCCCTGCTCCCTGATGCCCTCTGCGATGGCAGAGATAGCCACTGCGCTGCCCGGCACTCCAGGCCCTCCCTGCAAGATTGTATCTAGCAACTGAAAACCCTGCTCTCTCCAAACCCCCTCAGCACCACAGACGCCGTGCCCTTGGCAAGTAAACAAAACGAAACGCCTTTCTCAGCTGTGTGGCTTCCAAGAACCATCTTAAAAGAGAGCCAAAGTGCTTGGCTGAAGTGAGGCAAAGGAGATTGTTTCTGCTGAAACTAATAAGCTCAGGTATTTAAAAGATTCACCTGCCATGATGCGCAGATATTTGCGGCTTTCTTAGGCTCACACGCATTAGGATAACTCATCAAAGGCAACTAAAGTGATACAGCAGAGCACAGAGCAAATGACAAATGTCTGGCTTAGCAGACTTCCTTACGTTCTTTAAACCTGGGTTTTTCAGTTCTGTTCCCAGAGCACACGTTTGGTTTAATTATCTGGAGTGTGCTGGACTTCGAACTGAATAGCCACTTATCACTTCCAGTCCTGAATGCAGGAGAGCAGCACAGAATTTGTGGTAATACGTTACCAGCATAATGGTGTGGGTGGGGATTTTGTGGACTGTGCATGAATACCAAAAAACCTTTGAGAAAGTGAACGTAAACAGAATTCTTAAAAAAAATACTCCCCATTATGTATGCCTGGGCTGTGGAGCTCTTGAATGCATTTCCTCCTTCGTGATTTATAATAATTATGTAGCATGGGGTGACACTGTGTAGCCTTGTAAGCTGAAAATTCCTTTTTGACTAAATCTAGACATCAGATTTGGGTTGCCTTGTTGTTATTGATGTTGTTATTGATACCTTTTGAAAAGATGATTTAACTGCCTCTCATAATAAGTTCAATTCATGCATTCATGTAAACCTCAGCCCTCTAAAGTGTCCATCCACAGGCCTATTGTGTTTTAAACACTTCTTTATTCTTTCTTTTTAAATACAGAGAAACATGCCTAGTGTAGGTTCTGTAGTAACCAAACAGAGATTAATGGCTGTAATAGACAGAGATTAGAATGAGAAGCACTGGAGTATTCTTTTAACTGGTGAATCAGGAGCTGAATATGGTGTGTTTGAGCAGGTATGTCACTAAAGGAGCTACAGGGGCTGGTACTGAATACTCCATAGCAAACCTAAAACAACAGTCCAACAAAAAAGCATAATGCAAACATGTAAATCAATTCAACATAAATGAAATTCATTACACCAACTAAATTACTGCCCTTTGTTTACTCTTGTCTGGCAATAATTTTCTTGGTGTAATATATTTCATTCATGTGGATCAAACGCACACATTTGAATCAAGAAAATAAGTGTTTTTTAGTGTTGTGTGATCTGTCCATGTGAGTGTGTCCTGTAATTAGCTGTCTGTATTGATCCGTTGAGAGCATGCTGAATGCAGTGCAGTGAGCCATCTGCCAAACTCCCCTAATTCAGACCAATTACAGCAACAGCAGCGCCTCAAAACAGCAGCAGCGCATGGGAGCGTCACCATGGCAGCACTGTGACCACGTCACCGCACCTCCAGCAAGTCATACTGAAGGATAAGCGTATCTCAAGACAAGAGATAAGATGTCTTTGGGTGCAGGTGTATGACGTTTGTGAAAACAGAACTAGGACATGTATAAGAGAGAGACTAACAGTAATCAAGAAATTGTGATTTAAATGAGCACTGAAGCAATCTGTTTAGTGAACATTATGCCTGAACTAGTCAGGGAACTGCATCTTAAAAATAAAGCTTCATTTATGATGCGGTTAAAGAAATGTCATTGCCTGTGTTTGGAGCACTGGTGTTATTCACTATTAGCCACTATTCAAAACTACTTTTAAAACAGGGGCTCTGATGGTGTGTTATTGTGGTTTGATGGTTTGTAGTCCAATTATACACAGGTCAACAGGTCAAAATCATCAGAGATGACTTTCTGTGGGTTCTGTAGTGTTTTTCATGTTGATTTAAAATCTGTGTTTAGTTTTTCCCACACGTACAGTTTTTGTGTTGAGGCTAGTTATATACTGCACGATAGTTGGTATAATTAGCATATAATAATCACATGCTAAGCGTTTCTGAAGAAACAGTGGTAGCTGACTGACACTGATCATTATATCTATGCCACAGTGTCGCCTGTATGACTTTGCACTGAAAATATTGAAACAGTTACTTGATTGGTGCCTGCAGTTTAATAAGAAACACATGCAAGTATATTGCAAGTCTAATATTAATCATAATGCAAAAAGTTGATGTTACTGAAAAAAACTGGTTTAGAAAAGTGTGTTGTGGTCGCTGATGATTACAAAAAAAAAATTGTTGACCTGTGTTATTAAAAATCTTTCGGTATCCATTGCTGTTCACTTCAGTTCTGCAGTGAAACATTTTACCATAGAACCAATGTGGCAGCCCAGTATACACGTCTATCCATCTTATCCAAAGAGCCATACTACTTGATCATGTTACGTAACATAGATGAATATAGTGTTAGGAGTCTCGCCCAAGGATTCTTGTTGGTGGGGAGGTATGTTTACCCAGATGAGGGTTGAACCCCTGACAGATTAACACACTATACTACACTAACCGTCTCATACAGTATATTGCATATCTGTTGCTGTGTGCTGCCCCACCTGTGTCACATCCTGTCCTCCCACATCTAATTACATTAAAATGAACACAGCAGTTTGTTTAATTACAGTGTAATAAGGGGGGGGGGGAGTATTTCTATACCTTCCAGAGCTAGTATTTAAAAGGAGGCTTTGTCATGCAGTCCTCGTATTAGTGCCCTTTTCAGCACTTAAATAACAGCTTATTTCTGTAAGCGGTCACGCTCAGGTAGGAACAGAAGCCATGCTGTCAGCAATTCAGACTGCAGCATTTCACAGAAATCTCCGTGATCACAGAAATCACAGTGGAATGCATGTCCACTGCAGACCCCAGTTAATTGCTTTCTGTGTGCATTCTGATCTAAAGAGGAATCTTACCAGAGACCTAAAGAAAATCATTTTTCTCTTTATTGCCACTAAAAAGGATGAATTGGACACTACATGATTCAAGCTAAATCTACAGAGTGTGAGCTGAGCCTGGCAGACAAAAAATCTAGATCAAAAGGAAACAGGAAAACAACGGGCTAGTCTTGTTTTTTCCCTATTTTCCTATGTATCTTTTGTAAAAAACATTTGTTTTGATTGTTCTGATTAGAAATTAATACAGACTTGTATTGTTGTAGGACACTGTCTAAGTCAGAATGTTTCAGCTCATTCTCCCCTTAGGATGGAGGGTTCAGCAACTCTGTCTGCTTAAAACCAACACGCTTGACCAATTACAAAGTAAATAAAATAAACTCAAACTTACAAATAGCCATAAACTGTGAAAATTCATGCTAAGAAGATCTGATTACTGCACCCTAGCCACTGTGATTACACATTATCCAGCTGTTGGTTGTGCTACAGTGAAGGGTTCGACTGATAAGGCTTAATAGACTGGGATTAACTGGGGAAGTATTGCTGAACCATTTCCTCTGATAAGTAGATATGTTTGACTTCATTTATCACTTCATCATCCTCCTCGTATCTGCAAGCACGTTCTAAAATTGTTTACACGCTGCTCTTAAACCCTGCCAGCAGTAAAATTCCAGATGGCATTAAGTCCCAAATCCAAACAGATAAAAGAGTAAGCACAAATGCACCAGTGCAGTCAGATTTCCCAGGCCTGTACATATGTTTGTTATTATATTAACTATAATTATCTGTATCTGTAGCTTAAAAGATATCATGAATATGAAATATATTTAATTTCCCTCATTTTTTGATATAGATATTGTATTTAAAATTTTTTGTTGAGATTCCTTTTTTAGTCAGTGTCATATTCAGGCAAGTCCAGGTAAACTCACAGGAGGTACTTGTGAGATTTTATTACATGAGATCTTGGCAGGAAATGCAAAAAAAGAGATTCTGATCATAGCTTCTGATAAATTGCTGGATACAGCATTGTTTAAACTCAACAGTAAAACAGAAATAGTTCCAGAAGTCTCCTTGAAGCCCACCGTGGTGTAGAGGAGGGAGGGCAAGGAAATGCCAGGTTTAGGTGCTAAGGTCTACCAGGTCAGTGTCTTTGCCACAGAAGAGGGACTGCCAGGCGTACTACTTCAGTCTCCTCTGTTTAAGAGGACACACACACAAACAAACAAACAAACAACACGCCATGCAAGCCAGTAGGCATGATGGAGAACAGATGCTAGATTCCGGTTCAGGCTGTGTAATTAGGGGGAGATCGAAATGCAAAACAGGTCTTGACAATCAGGTGAGTGAGAGAGACCTAAACAAGGGAGAAAATGGGGGCAGTCAGGAAATTGAAGGGTCTTGTGTGGTGGGTCCCCTGGAGGAAAGTCTAACTATGAGATGGCCTACATATCGATGATTACTATTGTGGAAATTCATACTTTTACTTCTAATTTTAATAACTTGACAAGCCTTTTGTAACTGTAACAATTTTGTAAGTGCAACAGTAAAATTAGTTATAGCACTCATGGCTGCCCCACAGTGAAAACTGAATGTCTGGCACTTGTTTCTTCACTAATTGAGATCTATTAAAAATATATTTTTATTCCAAAAACTAGACTTACAGCTGCAAACCCAGCCGACAAGTACAAATCTAACTGATGGAAGTTCTCCAACTCTTTCAGACAGTCAATCTCTGGGTAGCTCAAAGTTCAAAGAGCTTGATCACAGACTGTAAAGGCCTGAAGCTGTAAGTGCAGTGCCTGAGTGGGAATTGTTTTCAGACCAGTAGTTACAGACTGCAGACCGGCCCACTGTTTTCTCTGCACACACTCATCTTCTTTCTTACACACAAATACATTCACAACCAAAATTATTTGTGTTGCTTTCTCCTCTGTTTCTGGTGGCAGTATATCAGCATTTTTGACTTTGCATCCATTGTTTCACTGTAGAAAAAGTAATTACTTTGAGAGAATAAGTCAGATTTATATACTGCTAGC
The DNA here is from genome assembly GCA_037974605.1 of Nannopetersius ansorgii. Lineage (NCBI taxonomy): Eukaryota > Metazoa > Chordata > Actinopteri > Characiformes > Alestidae > Nannopetersius > Nannopetersius ansorgii. The sequence continues at coordinate 7,310 of JBBPDE010016780.1, forward strand.
AGGAACAGCTAAAGAGTAAAAAAAAAAAAAAAAAAATCTGGGGCGGGTTTATCCTCCTCTACTGGGTGATAATGGTCTTCCATAAAGGATAACCAAGCATGGCAAGGCAGGGCAGGTATATTTTTATAGCGCATTTTCACACACTGGGCCATTCAGTGTGCTTTACAGAGATCAAATAAGCATAAAATCAGAAGAAAATATGCAGTAAAGGTAAGCATAAACCATAATGAAACCCATAATTTATACAGAATAAAAGTAGAACTGGACAGTTAAACAAAGATAAAAAATCACTATAAAAGTATGCAAATAAAGGTGCACAATTCTTAATTCTTACAATTAAACCAGTGGAGAATGAAGTGGTTTGTCATTTCTATATAATTTTATAATTGGTAACAGTCTGATTTCAATGGAGAGGAAATAGAAAGTGATGAAATGGGAAGTAGACAAAGATTTTGTGGCAGTTAACATGCTACACACTAATGCTAGATATGTTGTGGTATGCATTCATCACTGATATTTCACTGCATCCTCTTTTAGGTATGGAAACTACTACACTGGTGGTCAACATAGTAATGCATTCTGTAGGACTGATGCTGTGTCAGCAGCACTGTATTCACACAGCTGTGCAGAATTAGAACAGTTTCTTATCCCTCTGAGACTCATTAACTGACCAATTACAATCAGCAGACAGAGCCTGTACCTCTCGAGGAGGGGTCAGTGAGAATTCTATAAGGTTTATGTCACACATTCTTGTGTGGATTATTATTTTTAGAATATTAGTTTAAACATTATTCAAGATCATTAAGATTATTTCATAAAGCAGAGGTAAGTTATAAGTAGAACTTTCTTTTTCATGCTTGCTGGGTATCGAAATCTTAGCTAAGGAAACACTTAAAAATAGCAAACCACTGAAATAGTGAGACTTTACCTCTCTCCCAGACCATAGCCCTTTATATGCTGGATCTGTAACAACATTTATACGTGTATCCTCAAGGTAAAACACAATAAAATGACAGCAGGATGAGTGAGTACTTAGTGGGTTGTATTTTCTACAGATTCATGTGTAGCACATATCATCGATCAAAAACTGAAGGTTGATCGTGTGACTGTAAGCCACAAACCAACACTGTAATGATGTGAAAATTGTATTTTAAATGAACCACCAGGCAGCTATTAGAGGGGGAGAGAGAGAGAGAGAGACTAAGAGAGAGTCAGAGAGAGACAAAGAGAGGGAGTGAGAGTGAGAAAGAGCATGTTGCTTTTCTGAGTGAATTCATTTAGTTTTCCTGCTGCCACTGCTTATTGTACAGGATGGAAGTTCTACCATCCAAGCCAAGTAAACATTTGAGGGGCTCATGCAAATTTCAGCCATTTCTCAATTTGGAAAGTGTTTAAAATGAATACTCACTCCAGGAGACTAGATTTGGCGAGTAGCCGCAGCCAAAAATGTTTTTTCCCCTGCATGAGGGGACATCTGCCTGGAAAATCATAGCCATGTGAATCTGGACAGGACTAAAATGAACACAGCACCACCGAGTTTGTTGGAAAACATTTGGTAATTCAACCTAATTTTCTCAGAGGAGAAGAGAGAAAAGCACAGACATGATCCAGACAGAAATAAGATCACAGAGTAGCTTCTGTGTAAAAAAAAAGCCCTGAACCCCATATAAATTTAAGGATGACATGAATCAGGCCTGATTTAACTTATGAAGCCTTTCTTTTAGTTTTTAACCATTCCCTGAACTATTCACTATTATCTAGCTAATCATTTTAGCTTCACCTCTACTTGTTTTAAACTTCACTTTTAATTACTCATTCATATTCACTCAACTATTCACTCATGACAATTCATTTTTAAATATTTATTTTTCTCTTTTAGGTTGCAAGTTCTTTTGAACTATTTAACAATTAACTGAAATGTTAATTTTTTAATGCAATTTTTAACTATTCAGTTTTAACTATTTATTTTTAACTGTGAACCAGGAGATCATGGAGTGCCTCACTTCCACATTCAGCTCTGGTGTGTGGTAATGGTCAAAGTACAGGCGCACCATTTTTTGTTTGTACCTGTTAATAGAACAAATAATGTAAATAATAATTAACCAATAAAGGTAACCATTTTCCACAATTTCTTGATTGTAGACAAAATAAACTGTGGGAGGCTAAATTCCTGTCTTGTAATGAAGCAGGTGAGATAAAGTGAAGTAGCTAAACTGGAAGACTAACACTAAACCTCTCAGATGTCGAAAATTAGGCACTTATATGTCAGCCAACAGTAACCAGCCAGACTCTTTTTTTTAAATCATTTCTGTGGGCAGTCTGAATTGAATGTGTATTTTTAGACTCGGAAATTGATTGTTTTGTAACTGTTTTACATGTCAAATCATATTTTTTTTTTCTCTTGGGAAGGTAGTAATCGTAGGAAATCATGCAATTGTGTAACTCGATTTTCCTCAAGGGTTTTTCACTTGGAATTACCAGGCAGTTAATTTGTCCCAATAAAATAAAAATGAGACAACATAAGTGGAAGAGACTGAGGGGAGGAATTACCATACACAGTGTGTTCTTACATAAACAAGTGAAATTAGCCCTAATTGAGTAGAATGTGCATATTTGTCCCTTAATTGTTGTGAAGAAAACGCCAAATTAGGCCATCAGAGATTTCTTACACAACCTGCTGCTTCCATTTGAACAGGACAGAGAGGGAAAAGTGTTGATAGACAACTTTTCCCAGCTTTGTGGCTGCTGGTTGCTCATCAAAATCCTGGGGTGTGGTGGGGAGGCACGTTCAACCCAAAAGATATCATTTAATTCAAAACAGAGGTATATAAATTCAAAGTGGTGTTAAAAAACTCACATACCTACGATAACCCTCACAAAAATAATAATACGTACTCTGTACTACAGATTCCAGTATTTAAAGCCACCAAACTGCTGTTTAATGAATTATGTTGATGGCGACCAAAGGCTACAATCAGCAAATTGCAAATTGTTGCTAATTAAAAAACTTCACCCTTTTTAAATGAAAGAAATTGATGTAGGATATAAAGATTGTTAATGTTCTGCTTTGAATTGATAGTTGTTTTTTTGCTAAAGTCAACATCTACACATATTTTCAGCTCTGCCTATTCACAAGGCAGTTATTAGGAGGGTCTCAGCTCAGACTGATCTTTGAGTGAGCAATACAGGTCGACCAATTAGAACAAAGGTCATTTACATATATCACTCTTAAAGGCACAGAAACACAAATAGCCTGTGTAGGAATAAAGAGAGGTCAGAAATAGTTGGGTTAAAATGAATAATGACCGTACATAAACTCTCACAGTTATTAGTGGACCAGAGAAAAAGTCGAAAAATATAAAAAATGTGTTCTTTAAGGAGATTTTAGGCACTCTACTCATTTGTGCCTAACTTATTGTGCAGAAGCACATCCTTACTGGTGATCTCCTGTGACTTATTGCTTAATAATACAGTACACCAAATTACTAGTAATACAGCTATGAAGTTGAATACATTTATGATGCAGCAAAAATACACTGGACTTATCTGTCATGGTCTAAAGTGCTGTCAAGAAATAAAAGAACCTACGCCAGCAGTTTGTGTGAAAAGCCTCACCCTCCACAACACACACACACACACACACACACACACACACACATACACACACACACACACACACACACACACACACACACA
>JBBPDE010016805.1:0-24299 GCA_037974605.1 Nannopetersius ansorgii
ATACACAAACGTATACATACATATGTGGGGACTTGCAATGGAAAAACTTTATTTTGTGTATGTATTATGTCAGGATACACTACCATTTATGTTTGCATTATTAACAATTGGGCTGGTTGTATCTTCTTGTGGGTCGTGGAAGCTTTTGTGGGCCTCAATATGGGTGCCCTGCTCTATGTTCATAAGATCAGCATGGCCATTCTGACAGATTGTAATACACTAAAGGAGGAGTGGAGGGCGCTATGGCTTGTAGTTTAAAAAGCATTTCATAATGCTTGTCCAGGAAACCTGTTACAGATGAACAGGAGAGGAACCTGAAAAACTGAATTATAATCGTTGATTATAGAAATTATTGTTTGCTGCAGCCCTAACTGAAACACAGAAACAGAGCTCCAAATATCTCTGATGATGTTTGAACCCTACAAACGGTAAACCTGGACCTCCTGCTGGGTAACGGGCTGATGGACGGGCTCTAGGCCACTCGGTACGCGGTCATGCGGTAGTAATTCTTGCTGTGGCTTCGTGCAGCCCACACCAGCAGAGCAGCAGCCATCATGTGAAGCGGAGAGGAGATGAGGGCCAGGTAGAGAGACCAGCCCAGTGAACCGTCCACTCGGTCAGGGAGCATCGAGACACGGTGCAGCAGATCCATACCAGCCAGGAAACAACACACGGTGGCCAGAGAACACAGACCTGAGAGAGAGAGAGAGAGAGAGAGAGAGAGAGAGAGACAAAGAGAAAGACACAAGGAGAGTGAGATAGAAAGAGTGAAGAGAAAAGGCAAAGAAAAAAAAGACAGAGACAGAAAGAAAGAGAGGAAAAGTGAGAGTGAGAGGCAGAAAAAAGAGAGAGATAATGTGAGAGTAAAAGAGACAGAGAAATAAGAGAGGGAGAGAGAGAGAGAGATCACAGATTACCATTAATCAATAAAATAAAGTGTCCATGCTACACAGGTCAATTGCTGCCCTGGTCCTCGCTGGTTTAAAGTTTCTACTGAGCAGAGCTGGTAGAGCTTTCTGATGTTCTACACTGAACTCACTGTTATCATTTTGATTAAACTTAGCCTCTACAGTCTTCAGCAAACCAGTTTTGTTTTCCTTTTACTGTAATAACAAAACAGAGCTAAAAAAAGAGCAATGTCTGACCCCTCACCATGGCAACAGAATTCGGCAGACTGGGAGCTCTGCAAAATATACTGTACATCCATTTCGTCATCTTTTCCTTCCCTTTGTTCTTTCCACACCGGTGTTACTGGATACGACGTGTCACACAGAAGCGAGCTGATTCCACCATGACTAACCAACAAAACGTTGGTGTTTAGGTGGAGAATGCTGGTGTTTATTGATACTGAAGTTCAGGAGGAGTATGATGGCGTTTGAAGAACTATGGTGTTTGTGGGAAATGCTGTTTTGTGGAGAATAATGGCGTTTGGTAGAGAATAATGGTATTCGGGGGAAAACAAAGGTAAGGGACGAAAAAAAATTGTGGACACTGACCTGCGAGGAGGTGGATGAGTCCAATGCCTAGGGTTGGACTAAGACTGCGACACACACATGCACAGAAGCCCACCAGCCCACCCAGCAGCACCAACCCGAGAGAGACCAGTGGCAGGAGGAACTGACATCTCCACAGGTCTGCAAGGCAAAGGGGGAGAGAGAAAGAGAAAGAGAGTGCCAGCAATTGAATAAAACATTGTATTCATTTTAATATGGTTTGAGATCTTAGAAATCCGCTCTCATTATTAAACGTTATTCAAATCAGTACAAAATGTAATTTTGTTTGATGAATCATGTCAAAATGTAAGTATAATGATACTAATTCTATTACTACCTCAGAACTTCAAACCTGAATTCTGAAAATGGATGAGACTTTTGAAGTTCCAAATACTCCTTAATCCTCCAGACAACTATCTGTAGGTCTGACTGAGCTCAACTGCATTTTAAAACTATCCAAAAAAGTACTAACATAAATAAAAGCAACTGTAACAAATGCCATGATGGTGTTTAATAGCATGACAATTCGAGTTTGTTTCTTTACCATCTGTGGCTCATGATAGCTGTATTTGAATGAGAGGCTACAGACATGGCTTCTATAGCAACATAAGGTGCCCATGGAGCCTGGTACTGCCCCTTACTAGCTGTACTCCGCATTACTGCAGTTACCGAAATACTTAAACGTATGGTTGTATTTGAAACAAATATTATATTTGAGTGAGAAAGCGCTCTGAGCTGAGAGAATCAGTGTGGGTGGTTCTGAGAATGCTCTCCAAGCTGCAACTGCAAGCGAGTGTGTGTCTGTAAGGGTGTTTGTGTGTTTCTCACAGGTGCGAATCATATCCTCTCCACTGTTGTGATTGCCTGGTTCCTTGTACTTGGGTGTGAACTGCTGGGACAGAGTGAAGCTCACGCATTCCATGACCATTTTAGGATCTACAACACACAGACACACACACACATGCACACACGAATAGTTGGGGTGAGCTAGCCAATAAAGTCAGTATTACTGTGGAAAATAATCTTGAACATAATCGACAATTGACTGTAAAAGCTGTACAGAATACATTTCATACATCTTCAGAACATTACAGATAACTGCCCGAGGCAAATATGCTAATCAGATGCCAATTATATAGCAACAAAATCAAACAGCACAACTTTCATTTTCTTCTCATATCACTAATTGGATATTTAGTGAAATAATCAGTAGCATCTCTGACCATTCCTTTGATTTTCAGCAATACTGACAAACTACCACAGTTCAAAATGTATTGTTTGCTATTCATTATGGCAATTGTCCTTTGCAAATACTGATGGCTGCAATATGCAAATGAGCCACTGATCAATCACAGTTTTCTGAGCGCCCAGACCAATCACAGTGCATGAAAGACATTTCTATGTGTGTCTTTGGATCAGGATATTCATGTAATCCAACAATGGTCAATAACTTTTAAGGAAAAAAAACGCAGGTCAGGCTTTGAGCACATTATGAGTTACATTTATATAATATATTTCAAGCTAATTGCAATTTGTAGCAAAACTTTTGGAACACTGTTGTTTGGTTATATGATGGAGTACAACAGTACATTCTCATTATAGAATCATGTGTGCAATTAAGAAAAACATTGAAATAGCCCTGTACAACACCGAACAGACTGTCATTTCCTACATGATGAAAGTATTAAACTCTTTTCTGGCAGTCTGTGACAAACCCTAACCATCAATACTGCAGTCATAAACTGGACCAGGTCATACACTGAGACAAAAGCTTATATACCTTAATCCACATGTGCATGTACAGCTCAGATTAAGGCAGGACATGGATAAAGACATCACACTGTGATTTGATGTGTATAGTGTCTACAATGTGCCTCAAAATATGTAAGAATCCCATTGGTGAAGGCTTGATGTGACACAGTTAAAGAAATGCTTTATCTAAAGATACATATCATGCAATCCTAAAGATACAAATACCAAAACATGGAGAACAAATCAGAGACATAGACACACTTTCAGGCTACTGGTCATTTAAAAATATCAATATTCAAACTGCACAAATGGGGCAAAAACACTCATCCCTGGTGAGGGCTAAATATTCTACCAGTATTTCAATGTGACTTCTGCCTTAGAAGGCATAAAGGGTGATTAGTCTTGTGACTGCTGGGGTATTTAGTATACTGGAGCTGAATCTGACCTGGCTCTTTGTACCAGTGTGTTTCAGTGGGCACCTGCAGGCACCTCCACCACAGGCCTAGTGTGCCGTTGAGGCGGAAGAGCGAGTCGCTGTAGGTTTTCTCATCAAACTCTCCATTAGTGAACTCGTCGTGCAGCGAGCGGAGATCAGAGACGTTGGGCTCTCCGTACACCGGGGGGCTGCTGTACTGATACCAGTGCTGAGTGCCCACTGCCACCGACAGATACACTGTGGCCAGAGCACTCAGCACACACGCTATCACCAGAGCTGTGGCGTAACGGTTATCCACCATACCTGCAGGCAGGCAGACACACACACATATCATACCCATATAGAGTACTGTGCAAAAGCACTGGCTACCCATGCAAACTCTTCAAGCCATTTTTCTCAGTGTGTGATAAAGTGTCTTTCTGCAAGCAAAGTTAACATTAGAATAAACGCAAACAAACCAAAAAAGTAACATACACTATATGGACGAAAGTATTGGGACCATGGTCAGACCATTGCCTGACCATTACACCAATGGGGACTTTAATGCATTAAAATACAGACTTTAATATGGAGTTGGTCCCCCATTGCAGCTATAACAGCTTCCACTCTTCTTGGAAGGCTTTCCACAAGATTTTGGAGTTTCTGTGGGAATTTGTGTCCATTCATTCTGTAGAGCATTTATGAGGTCAGACTCTGATGTTGGACAAAAAGGCCTGGTTCGCAATCTCCATTCCAGTTCATCACAAAGGTGCTGGATGGGGTTTAGGTCAGGACTCTGTGTGGCCTGTCAAGTTCTTCCACATCGAATTCTTCCAACCATGTCTTTATGGAGCTTGCTTTGTGCCCTGGATTCAGGCATGCTGGAATATAAAGGGGTCTAACACTGGGTCCAGAATGTCTTGGCCTTCAGTGGAAGTAAAGGGTCACCTGAATTCAATATTGTCCACCTGTCCCTATATATTTGTCCATATAGTGTACTTTAAGCCCTTTTCATTCCAGAAAAGGCCCGCTTAATACACTGAAAAGTATTGTAATTACATCATATAAAATGATCACCGGAATAGTAGCATTCTGTGCATATCATGTAGCTCTATTATATATTAAGCAAAATGTTAAGATGCAGTAAAGACGCTCACCTCTACCTCCTGTTGGGTCCTGTTGACTTTTGGATCAAGTTCTTGGTCTGAATGAGAAACGATGCTTTGTGGAAATGATCCTCCTGATCAAAATCAACAACAAAAGCCAGAACAAGAAGAATCCAGGCTGAGGAAACTGGAGCTCAGTTCAGTGGTCCAGGGGGCCACCGGCCATTCTGGGATTAATCCAGCCGGGTGTGTCCTACTTTCTCGGGTGTGCAGGAGCCCATCTGTCGTGCTCCATCTGCTCCGATTTACCTCGTCCTTCTAAAACACAACAAACACAGACGATTGAACACACACACACGGTCAAAGCTAGACACCTTCACCAACCGAATGCCAGCTTCTCTGTTGGTTAAAAATTATTTTTCGTGTCTGAAGACGTTGCCCGTAGAGATTTTGTAAATAAATCCATGTGCTTTCCTCCTCCGGTCAGTAGGGGGCAGCGAGGGATGCTGGGTAGTGTAGTCTTGTTCTCTGTAGTCTTGTTTTTTCATTTAAAAATGACTCAGAGTGTTATATTCGTATTCTGATATAATAAATACAGGTCGCATTCTAATATTTGATACACTACATGGCCAAAAGTATTGGGACAGGTGGGTCCCTTTCTCCCAGTAAAGGGCTTCAGCATACCAACATTCTGGACAACGCCATGCTTCCAACTTTGGGGACACAGTTTGGGGGGAAAATTATTCTGCTTCTGTATGACTGTGCCTCAGTGCACAAAGCAAGCTCCATAAAGACATGACTGGCCCACACAAAGCCCTGAGCTAAACCAAAATACAATAAGAAGATTATTGTGTTTTGTAACAATAATGTTTATTGTCTATTTTATTTAAATAAAATTATATTGTCTATTATCTTTTATTTTTTCTTGTGGGATTGAGCATGCTAATGACAAAAGAATTTCCCTCAGGATGAATAAAGTTCTTACCTATCTTATCTTAGAATTAAAACAATACTTTTTATATATGGTGTGTGATCACACTGCAGTCAAATCCACACAACTGCTTTAATCTAAAAAGTACACTATTTTATGTTTACTGTGTATTGTTTATTATTGATACTGACTTGCTGCTTTTTTTAGCCTGCCCTAGTTAGACATATATCTATTAATAATATATTTATCACATCCATGCTGCTAGTTCGTATTTAGTCATTTATTCATGTCTTTTATCTCCTTAAATACTTTTATTTTGGTATAACAGACACTTTATTTTTAATACTCATAGTTACTCATAGCAATAAGCAACTATTATTTGGTTTTACTGTACATTCCTGTGTATTGCAGTGACAATAAAGACACTATATTCTATTCTATGTATTATTTGCGCTTTCTATATTTTAGTTTATAGTTACAAGAGATAAGCAACTACAGAGTTGCAAATGTTATTTGGTTGCACTGTACATTCCTGTCTATTGCAATGAGAAAAATATTCTGTTCTAATCGAAATAAAAGCATAAAAGATGCGACTCCGGTGGGACTCGAACCCACAACCTTTGAATCTCTTCACCAGAGCTGCCTAGAAGTCCAATGCGCTATCCATTGCGCCACGGAGCCACCTGTTGCACACGGCTGCACCACGGATTTATACAAGTACTACAGTCTTAAAGACACACCCCTGGCTTTTTCGTGTTTTTAAATACACAATATGAAATTTCTCTGTCATTTCGCTGCATATAAACATAAACAGAATAATATATTCTTTATTTTGTTGTATTATATCCTCGCGAATTTAACAGTTAACTACCACAACGACTTCATGGACCATGTCTTCAAATTTACACCAACTTATTAAACAAGACTTGGATTTGTTTATGTGTGTCACTTTTTTACTTTATAAAATGTATAGTATTTTGCCGTTTTGTCCTCACAAAACCGTCGGTCAGCATCTTTATGCTAGGTGTTAGCTAGCTCAAAGTCTTTAGGCTGAACTGTAAACAAGGCAGGTCTGTGGATTTTAGGCTTTGAACTGTTATTTTCTACAATTTATAAACATGTCTAAGTCCATAATAAGGTATGTATGTGTTTTTTTTATGTCTAAGTCCATACTAAGGTATGTATATGTTTTTTGTAATGTGTTGTGCCTCTTGCATCACCTTGTAGAGCCTAATGTAACGCAGGACTTTTAACTTTCACATAGCTTCAGCGCAAGGAAGTGGGAGAATCTGGGATTGCTGCAACTTTCCGACGACAAAAACACGTAAGACATCGTTTTCTCACTAAAGGAGCCTACAGAGGATGTATCTGGAGTAATCTTCTAAACCAGGTAGGAGAAACGAGGAATAATTACAAGCTGATCAGTAGTGTACACTTATAGGAATGTGGTTTTGGATCTGATATGTCATTGACAGTCTTCTTCCACAGATTAAAGCGCACGTGAAGGGGGACAGTGTGCATACTCATTCACTTCAACTAGATTAAGCCCCAGGAAAGGACAGGGACTGGACATGAACACCCTGGAGCTGGCCACAGTGCTGGAGGAGTGCCTGTGGCTGGCAGGGAGGGAGCTGCCCAAAGTGGACGAAGTAACCCTTAAGAGAACAAAAGGTAATGTTATTAAAAATAAAGTAAAGTGCATTTAACCCATTCACCAAGTGAAGCAGTGGACTGCCACCAACAAGAGGCCCCCAGAAAGCAGTGTGTGTGGACGGTACCTTACTCAAGGGTACCATAGTGGTGCCACTAGCAATACTGGGGTTTAAACCCACTACCTTCTGATCTCTGGAGCAACTCCCTAATGACTAGGTCACCAGCTACCCCAATATGGGCGATAAGCAGGTACTCAGACTCTAGGTGTTGATGAAGCAACACAAGTATGACCTAATATTAGCTGTCACATGAGAAAAGATCACCTGAGCATGATCTCAACCACTTAGACACACAGTCCAGCAACATAACCCCCCCACCCCCAACCTCGGAGTGACTCAGCTAGTTTGTATTGTTTCCAAGGAGACACTGAATAAGCCTTAAGACGTATTAAGCCTGGAAATCTAAGGAGGAAACCTTTTCAGTAATTTAAACCAAACAATACAGCCATCAATTCAAGCTGCACTCATTTGTAAAGGGGATTTTTCAAAATTGCTGCTTAATTCATTGTTTAGATGCAGAAGTCTTACTGAGCCTATTGAAGGCTGTAGGAAAAGCTATGCATCTGTTTTTACACTGTAAAAATTTAAGTGTTTGGGCTACTGAAAATGTAAGGTGAACATACGCTGATCTTTTTGCAAACTCAGTGGATATCGTTACTGTTATGCACTTAAAAGTAGTCTAACTTGATTTTTTACAGATTAATTTGATGTGTTGTTTACTCTGAGTATAAGAACACCTTGTACCTCAGAGTGGGTTTGATGTGAGAAGCTCATTTATAGTGGCGGTGAATAGAACCAGATGTCTGTCTCTAAAAATGGCCTTATCACGTTTTTCCATAAAGTGGTTATGGAGGTACTGAGATTCTGTAGATAACAGAGATAAAAAAAAAACACTTTTTACAGTGTAAACACTGAACTTTTTTTATAGCATTTAATAGCCATAGTAGGAAATTTGTATGCAGTTCACTTTCTGAACTTTATGGAAAGCAACTCTGGTGTCAATATCTTGCATTCAGACATTCATATGGGTGCTCTGGATGCTTTGACCTGTAGGCCTGCTGTCGGCTGAGCTGAGCTCGCTGCTGCAGGAGGCCGTGGACATGAAGTGGCCATTTGTGGAGGAGAAATGGCAGTACAAACGTTCTGTGGCGCCAGAAGACAAAGTCAACACATCGGACCTCATCAGCCAGCATCTACCTGAGCTAATGGTAATGAATGGAGATAGAAACGAGTAAGAAAGCTCACTTTGGCACTTAACTCTTTTTCATCCTTTCCAACTTACCAGCTGTCAGAATGTATCATTGCAATATAGTGTATCAAAATTGATATATTAAAAACATATATTCCATGTCACCCACCCAATCAGAAGCAAATGTAATTATGTAATTTCATATTTAATAATAGATGTAACTAGATGCATTTCTGTGAAAAAGTGTGAAGTGTGATTGCATGGCTGCTATAAAACCAGTGTTTGGAGAATCCAGACTTGGTTTAATGGTCAATAAAGGTTTGCTCGCACCATGGATTCAATCTGGTAATCTTCAGATTCAGTGTCCAACGCCTTACTGCTGGACAGCTGAGGGAACGTTACCAAGCCCTTTATGGTTAAAGATTCACAAGCGAATTATTTTTAAATAATAATCTCAGCATGTTTGTATCTCCACATTTTGTCTCTTTCCAGCCGCCTTAGTTTTGACGTCACAGACACTCTTTCCGACACAGGTGACTTGACTGTTTGCTCTCTCTCCCCATACATTACAGAGCCAACTCGACCACAAAAATCATTTTTCTAACATTACTGATCAACCGATCAAAAATCTGAATACACATGCGCTGCTCTGGATGTTAAAAGATGTTTTGACATTGGAATCATTCCAGTATTTCAAACTGTAGGATAAGAAGAAATTCCGGCAATAAAAAGAATAATAGTAATTATAATAAAAAAAAAAAAACAAAGTTAAGAACACAGTTAAGTTCTGTATCCTTTTCAGTTGGTTTCTGTGCCAAAAGTTGAGGAAAACAACAAAAATGCGTATGATGTATGTTTAAAACAAAACAAAAAAAAGATATTGGGTCTTTTGTGTCAATATCTTTTTTTTTTTTTAATCAAATTCAAATTCAAACACTTTTGACAGAATTTCTCCACTCTGGTCAAAAGTAATGTATGTAAAATGACATCATGACTTTGTTATAGCAGATGACTAAATTAGTGTGTATACTGAGCACAGTAAGTGTGAGTAACAGTTTTATGGAGTGTTTACATGTGACGCCATGGAAAAACTCACTGGAATGACTCATGAGCAAACTCACCTAAGTCAAGTAGGTGATTATTGTCATTTCAAACATCTACGACCTGAAAGAACAACACATGACTACACAAAGTGCAGGCAGGGAAAGGTAGCGAGAAAAAAACCATTGTAAAATCTTGATTATGTAGTCACCTGTTATCTTTGTGTCGAGCTGAGTCAACTCTGCACCGTCAACATTCCTTTTTGGGGAATTTCCAAGGGACAGTCAGCTATACCTTCTTGTGTTTACAGGCCTTTCTCAAAGCATCTATTTTGGGCGCAAAGCCGCTGTTGGCGATGTCAGCGGTGTTTCTGTTGGACCGTTTCCTGTACTGGATAGACAGCTCTCACACCTTGCTGAAGATCGCTAAAGCCCTGCACAGGCATCACCCAGAAACTCCTGTGGCCCCACAGATCTTAATTAGACAGGCTCGAGTCTACCTCAACACGGGTGAGCTCATTCTGAACTGCTCTGTCCCCCAGAATGGTGCAGGATATATAGGCTGGCATTTAAGGGCCCGTGAGATGCAGGGCAGAATGTTCCTTATTGTATTGTAAGCATACAGTACTGTGCAAAAGTACCAGCAAAAAATAAAACAGACCTAATGTTATAATTAATTACCTTACAAATGCTTTACCAAAGTAAAGTAGGCATTTGTCATGTGTGAACACAGAACACCGTGTGAACACAGGGAAATTCCTCTCTGCGTTTAACCCATTCAAGTGAATCAGTGGGCAGCCAGCGACGCAGGGCTCAGGGAGCAGTGTGTGTGGATGGTACCTTGCCCAAGGGTACCTCTGTGGTGCCATGGGCAGTCCTAGGGTTCAAACCCACAACCTTCCAATCACAGGGGCAACTCCCTAGCCACCAGGACACCAGCAGCTCCAAAGCTAGCTAGCTTACATCCAGCCTGGGGCCTGGTCTGCACGTCTACAGCTAGATGATGAATAAGGGCATGACCTCACTAACAATAGTCTAGGGTTCGATTCCCTTTTCAGGCAGACACTCTGATGCTCGTATAAATGAAGCACATCAGTGCCATTGATAAGCAAAGTTCTTTACTCTTATATTCTTTGTCGATAAATAATTTGTGACATTGACTATATAGCGTCAGATATAACAAAATAAGGAAGGTGACAGATCCCATAACCTCCAATTTGTGTGAACTAATGTTTTAAAATAGAGAACACCAGCACCAAACACCATAAAAGAATCAAATGAAGTGTCTCAGAGCAAGACTCTCAATTCATTTAAATCTGTTAATGGTTTTAGCAAAGAATGTCTCATAAATGATGTCAGTTTTATTTATCTACAGTATTTATACCCAGCAGTCGTGTATATAGAATAGTGTATTCATATTGAGTTTTTTCTGCTTTTCTGGATTTATTTTATATTGTTCTTTTCTTTTTGTTATCTACATAAAATAATGTAAAACGTTACAGTGAACGATTATTTATTAATATTTGGCGATTGATATCAGCATTAGACACACATGGCAGTTATCAGTTAATATATCAACCCCAGAATTCTGTCAGTTTAACTTTACCTACAAGTGATTTTATTTGAAGTACTGTCTAGATTGCTAATCCTCTAAACTCAGCAAACACCATGAAGCATGAACTGCATAGAAAATATAGAATAAATGTCTTAAACATTTTAGAATTGACAATCTATTATAATCCTTTATCATCTATTCATATTTGGTCATATTTAACCATAATTTTACCATCATTTTTACTTCTATTCTCTTTTTAATCCTTACGGTCAGGCATCACACAGCAATAAGTATTTTTCTTACGTGTCGTACTATATATGATTGTGCATGTTAATTTGAATTTGAAGATGTTTAACTTAAAGATTTTGTAAGACATTTATCTGCTTCATTTGCTATTGCAAAATCACAGTAATTACTATTTTACTCCTCTTTTCCTGAAGGTAAACTACAGAAGGCAGAGTATATACTGAGCAGTTTGATTAATAACAGTGGAACAACTGGTAAGTTTGATGTAAGTCAGTATGTAAGATCAGTGATTCTATGTAAAATCATTGATGAATAATTCTTAAGTAAATGCACTTTCTTCTCTCTAATTTATTTCGGCTCCAGGCTGCTGGAGGTACCATCAAGACACTGATCGGACACTTGTGCAGGCGGTTAGCGTGCAAGTGCGGGGACAAGTGCTGCAGAAGTTAGGTGAGGACTTGAAACCCAGGTGTGTAGGGGTCATAATTAATTTGTAATTGAATAAATGAGTTTGATGTAATATATAATGTGTAAACCCACCTCTCACTCTCCAGTCGGTCCATATGTGGAAATGCAGCTGCGAAAAACAGGCCTTTTCGAATTCACTGTAGCAAACACCAAAGGGTTTATATACATTCACCCTTTCAGCCTATAGCAGTTTAGCAATGCTTCGTTATAAGTTATAAGGAGTGTTTCAGCCCTTTCTGAATGAGGCATTAAGGGACAGCAATCAGAGCAGTGCTCATTTACATAAATCAGTCTTTAACAGTCTTTCGTCTATAACAGAAACAGCCTATTTAATTTAAATAAATAAAGGATGTAAAATGGTAGTGTAAAAATAAATTATTACCGTTTAGGTTCATAAAACAAATATCTGGGAAATATTAAAGGAACAGTATTATTATGGGAAATGTAATTAGAATAAATTGAAAATTTAGGGTAGAGGTCCTTGAAAGTAGCTACGTTTACATAAGAGCACATCTAATGTGTGAAATGGTTCATTGCAGAGAAACCAATTTCTTTACAGTGTTGGTGAATGGAACAATGTGTTGAGACGACAACACAAATATAGTCACCTTTTTTTACTGTCCAAACCCACCACGTTAACCTACACATGTCTGTGTTTACATATATGGCATGTTGATGGTGGCCAAATAGGGGCAAATTGTTATTAAATCACAATTTTGTCTCATAGCACCTTGAGTATATCCCTCAAACATTAACAGGTTTAATAGGTTAATGGTAAAACAATGTCTCAGGCGTCAGGCAGTGTCTTCTTAACCATTTCATGTATTAGCTTTCTTTTAGACGTCTGGTTCCATTCACCACCACTGTTCTTAGTCTGTAAATTTCTTTGGAAAAGACTGTTTCGTTCCAAATCCACCCTTAATGACATCTTAATCACTTAGTTTGCAGACATTTGGAAAGTAAATAGGATTTCTCTGTAAGAATGGATTATCTGTACTACTTATATGTATTCTATGTCTTAAATGAGCAGGTTTGCATTTTAACTGGACTGTAAGACCCCAATGACATCTAAAACCTAGTGATAATCTCTGAGTGTTTGTATTTTTTAGGAGTAATGCAGGGCATAAAGCGTGTATTTGTCTATAAAACCTGTTTGCTGTGTTGCAGGGCTGTGGCTGGAGGCTGCTGAGCTTATCTGGGCTTCACTCATAGGCTTCCATGTTCTGCCCCTTCCCGATAAAAAGGTACAAAACACACTAAATTAGGTTTTTAACCACTGCTCATTGTTTAAAATGTCCATCATAACCTCTCTGCTTAGTTGTAATGAATAGGGTATTATATTTTGGAATATTGCCTGAAGAATAACATTGAACTTACTGAATGTAAAAATACGTCACTGCACTAAAAGAGAAGATTCAACTGTACAGACTTTGAAATGTAATAAATTAAAATCTACTTACATAAAAATCTGACAAAAATTGATTATTTTGATTATTATTATTATTATCAATATATTTTTTTATTCTGTTTTTGTCTGTTTCTTACTGTTGTTGGTATTTTTTATTATTTGAATACATACCTGTTCACATTTTACTGCAAATATAAATGGTGGAAGATAAAGTTTAAATTCAAGGTTTTTTTTTTAGACCTGGCCAACTCACTTGCTTATGTTTAGTAGTCAGAAAATTTCCCAGAAGTGGTACTTTTAACTCTAAAATAGGCTTCTGTGCTTGGCATCAATGATGATGTATGTCCTTATTTAAAATGGCATTGACTGTCAGAGTTGTATATTCTTGTTGTGGACTTTAAAATGTGCTTTAAAATGTGGTCCTGCGTGTTTATTACAGGGTATTGGAACATCCCTCGGCGTTCTGGCCAATGTTTTGGTCTCAATGACTGATAATGACTTTGCTACCTTTCAGAAGAGGCCCCATATCAACCTGGTAAGAAATGGTCACTTGCCTATGTTGCATGTATTTCTATTCAGATAATGTATTACAGTGAGTTAGCCAGTGGTTTCAGTGTATTGCCTATTTTGCAGGATTTCCTGGGAGACTGCAGGCACCGGCTGCTTTGCGCTGCTCAAGCTGCGAAACTGGCCGGGGTCTACAGTCAGTTCAGCTCTCTGTATGTTCTCACTCACATGGTGCGTTATGATCCAGTTCACTCTGTCAGTGTAGACCGCATATTTAATCTAGAGACATTTCAAATGTTTTGTTTAATCTCTAGTAGGAAGTAAATATAGTGTATATATATATATATATATATATATATATATTAGTGGTGGGGCGTTAACGTGCTGCGTAAATGTGAGACTTTTATCGCGCGAAAAAAAAAATATTGCCGTTAATCTATTCACAAAGTTGGGTTGAGAGCTTGGTCTATACTACACAAGCTATGATGACTTTCACCTTGATATTTTAGCGCAGATTTACTTTCTCTCTGTCTGTCTGTCTGTCTGTCTGTCTCTCTCTCTCTCTCTCGTCTTTTCCGGATCGCGTCCGTTTTAAACCTGTCTTGCTCTGTCTGTTTCTCTCTGTTGCTGTCTCTCCCTGTCGCTCTCTCGTGCGCACGCTCTCTCTGTGCCTCTCTCTCTCCTGCCCTCTCTCTCTGTCTCTCTCGTTCTTGACTTTTCCCGAGCTTGCAGATCATCTCTCTCACTCTCTGTCTCTGTATCTCTCTCTCTCTCTCTCTCTCTTTCTCTCTTTTACTCTCCCTCTCTCTCTATATATATGTATATGTATATAAAACATAACATTCTAATAGGCTTCCTGTATATTATCATCTATTGCTCATCTTGAAATACTGTTTACAATATTACATCTTACATTGAAACTATAATTCATTATTAAACAGTACCACTGCTGTGCAAATTTTAGAGTTTTCCCTGCTCCTAATACCGCTAATCCAACCAATTAACTAAAGTGTGTTGAATCAGGGAAAACACTACATCCTGCAGATCAGAGGTAATCCAGGACCCACATTGAGAACAACTACAGTATTGTATGAATTGAAACAGTATGAATGAGGACAGTAGTGTACAAATGAATCTATATGTTGTATCTGTCCTGTAAATGAAGTGATGCTATTTTGCTGTTTTCTTTAAACCGTATTGTTCTAATCTCAAACACTTTCTAGGTCACTCAAGGAACTTGCCTGCTGTCTTACAGTTTCTCCAAAACCTGCCCTGCCGCTGAAAAACAGCTCTATCTCGCTCTGGCCAAGGATGCCTTTGAGAATGGCTTGCTAACAATGGCAGAAAGAGATGTGGTCACCAGCCAGCTGGAGCTACAAACTCTGATAAAAGCAGCCTACTGTCTAGCCATTACAAATAAATGGATGTTTGGTCCAACTGAAGAGGTCACTTGGGCTTTCCAAGCTTGCCAAGAGGCCATCGCTCTTTTATATTCTTACTGCTTCAAAGACGACTCTGATAAGGTGGTAGTCTCTTCTGAAGTCACGAGGAAGGTACAACGTGTTAGGTCAGTTTTGAAAGTGAAAACATTTGCCAATTCGGACCCATGTTCGTTTATTCCTGACAGTTACCGTGTGATGGAGGACAGGCCTGTTCCATTCACACTCCCTGATTTTACCAGTATGATGAAAAGTTTTCAGAAGCACCACAAATCAGTGTGTGAGGCTTTTAGGGCTTCCAAACAGATAGGTAAAAGAAGTGGGCAATGTACTCCATATGCTAACTGCATCACAGCCTTCCAGACAACACTAACGGAGTCGCTCGCAACTGAGTGTAATGCCACAAGTCAAGCAGGCGACGCTAATAAAGTAAAAAAACCTGATGGATCCCCAGATCCTCTTACAGGCATCTGTCAAAAAGAAACCCTTGATGCCACTCAGGACAGTGATGAGCACCAGCCAGATCGCTACAGTAGCAGAGATTCAAAGCTTGCTAAGAAATCTGAAGCACAAACTTCAAGAACATCTCAAGGAAGCAGCAGTTTGGGATCCTCATGGCTGAATGTTTCTCATTCTGGAGCTTCTTTGGTTCTAGTTGATCCATTCTGTTGCACAGAAGTAGATGACGATGATCATGGTGTTCATAATGAGAAGGTCAGTCATGGGTCACAGGTAGAACGTGGTAACGCATGCAAAGGTGCTGAAGTTGCTAATGCTAGCTCAGAAACTCCTGGAGTCTTGGAAAAAGGAGCAAATGCACAACACCAGTCAAAGCTAGAGCTTTGCACTACGTTGGAGAGTGAAGATAACCATCCAGTCACCAACAATATAGATGCAAATAACAAAGGCAAAGATTCAATAACTTCGCTTAGCAGTAGCTTGGGCTCTTCGTGGCAAAGCATTTCATTGTCCAGATCTCCCCTAAATGGGAATCTGTCAGAGATCTTGAAGGACAAGTCCATTATTGATCAAAACTGTGAGACTGTAGCTACTGAGGAAGGTTCTGACAGTCCCTTTGAGTTGATAAACCACATCCCTTCAGCCACACCAATTAGCAGAGGGGGTCAAACCACTCTGTTGAAGACAGGAGGTGACTCACATAAAGGATGCCATCCTCAGAAAGGTCTAAAAGATCAAAGTGCCATCGAGACTGTCGAAGACCCAGAAGTTTCCTTTTTAAGCGATGCACTCTCTGGTTTCCCGTTGCCTGATAACCATCCAGATGGGCTCAAGGATAAAAAAGCTTTGGCAGCACCCCATGAAAGTCATCTAAGCAAATCTAACTCAAAGAATGATCAAGAAAAGGCATCATTACTGTCTACTGAGCTTGACTCATTTGAATTGCTTCACCTTGATCAGTCTAACCTCAAAGTATCACAAGCTGGCGAAGGTAAACACAATGATGATGTTGATGCTCAGGTAAAGAGCAATGTGGACATCGCTGCTGCAATACCTTCAAGACATAAAGAGAATCTAGACAAGAAAGACAAAGAGAAATCTTCATCTGACAAGCACTACACTCTTCCTACCAGGACGGATTCTTGCAGTAGATGTTTCCGTGGCTGCACCATAGGAAGTGTAGTTCTGACTGAGCAGGACTACAGATCTCTCTTCTCAGGAGTGTGTCAAAGCTGCCTGCTGAAGAGACTGCCAGACAAGACCTTCAAACTCAGCCAATACAACAAAGCTTACAGTAGGTTTTATATTAAAAGTGATAACTGATGATAACTGGCGAACATGTTTTAATATCTTATGTTATATAATGATAAGGACCTGACCAACCCAGGTATCATTACATTGCCTTCTTTCTTGGCTACTATTGCTGCGGTTATAGATAGTATGGCGGTCTATAAGAAACTGTAACACACAATTCGATTGTGCATATGGTTGACAATATTAATTACATAAATACTAATTTCTTTGAAAGGTTTAGAGTTTTTTGGTTTTTTAGGGGGTCCACATTTATTTAAATCATAATTAAATTGTACATAATCTTTTCCCACATTTCCATCTCTTTTATATCCCCTAGAATTAAACAAGCTGTTTTTGTGCAGGATCTTTTCTGATTAGCTCCCCTGTACTGGGCCTCTTTCAGGTTCATTAAAGACCTTGACTGGACAAGGCTATACTGCTCTAGGCTGCATTGGTAGATATATCTAAATGCATTGGTTTTATGACATCATCAGAACAGGGTGTTTTACAGTAACCCTGCATACATGGGCTATATGAACTGTACAGTTTCGAAACGGTATTTATTAAAACACAGTCATGTGTTGTAACTGTACTGTTGGACTGTACTGTTCTGAAACTGTGTTTATTAAAACACAGTCATGGGTTGTTTAGTCATGTAAGGCCATCATACAGCACTGTTTTATTTAGAGCTTATAAAACAAAAAAAATAATATTTTTGTTTTAGGTGCACTTGTGCTGAAGTATTCAAAGGCCACTGACATGTGGACGGCCTGTGAGACGAGTGTGTATGTGGGTGAGCTGCTGCAGGTAGCTGTGAAAGGAGGACAGAGGCAGGCCTTCAGGATCCAGTATCTTCACCAGGAGCAACTGCTGGGCAGGTGAGGTGCTACGATCATGTCAGAATGATCAGATGTGAGTTACCACATGACTGATACTTGCTAATAGTGAAATGACTTAGGAAATGAATACATTTAGACATTTGTTCAGTTCTTAAGATAAGGAATAAGCATTTTATTAACCCTTGCATTTTGATTAACCCTTAGAACTCAGAGTGTATTAGTAAAATCTGATTTCAGTAAATATAAACTCTGTAAAACAGTCTAAAACCGATGGTTGCTCTCATACATGCTCGAAGTTTGCTGCTCTTTCAAGCGCCGGCCGCTCTCCGTACTCCCTCCCTCTGCGAATTTTCCTCACCCACTTGTGGGCGGAGACTATGTTGAAAGTTCTCCTGGGTTCAAAGATCTTATTTTTTTCGGTTTGTTTCTAAGACCTAGAAGTACGTGTTTTTTTTTAACTAAAATATTATTACATGTTTTTAAAGTACAATACAATTACAGTAACTTTTCTACATGACTCAGGAACACCAGACAAAGCTTAGCATGATCTTGAGCATCAAAAACACAAACCTTGGGAGATGTTTTGCTGTATGATGAAAGTTTACCATTTGTTACAGGCACAGATCCTCACTGCTTGCATTCTAAAGGTTAAAATGATCAGTACATGAAATGGCTGAATTGAAATCCAACAAAATGTATCTTGTCCTTTGTTTAATGGGTATTTGTTTAATGTGAGGTTTATTTTTTTTCGTGATCCACTGTAAAATTTAAGAGCAGTGGTGCTTAAAATATGTTACATACGGGACTAGTAACTGGATCAGAATAAGTCCAGTGCTGCTGTGCTCCTTAGTTATGTAGGGAAGGAGTATCTGAAGGAAAGGAAGGCTCATGTTCACCTGGCGGACGTGGAAAGGCAGATGACGGCACAGTATTACATTATGGAGTTCAACAAACGGCTCTATGAGAATAACATCACCACGCAAATCTTCTACATTCCCTCTGAGCTTCTACTGGTAAAGCATTTCTTAATCTCTTTCTTCAAAGTGTATCTGTCATTTTCTACCCAGTCCATTTTTGGAAACTAAGTTGTAGAAATATCCAATTTTGAGTCCATCATTGTGATGTAACAACTAAGAATGTGATCCCATATGACCACCCATCCAGCCTACAACACTTTAGCTCCTCCTATTTGATCTGCTTCAGGTAATTTCTCCTTTCAGCCTACAAATGTTTGGCCCCACCCATTCATTCTATATAGCAGTTTAGCTCCACATAAGCAGTCTATAGGAGTTTAGCCCCACCCACTTAGCTCACAGCTATTTAGCTCCACCCATTTTACCCACAGAAGTTAAGCCATGTCCATTTAGTTTATAGCAGTTTTGCCCCACCCAGTCACCCAACAGCATTTTAGTATATTCTCATTGATGAGTTTGTGGCTGTTGAAAGCAAATGCATAATTACTGATTTCAAATCTACCCAGAGGTTTCTAAAGTATTTCAGTCCAAACTTAATAGTTTGTTCTGTACATTTCAGTCCAACCTGCTTTTTGAATGAAGTACAATACAGTCAGTTAGAACAGAGGTTACTTACATAGTTTATGTTATGAAAGCATAGTAACAAAACCAACCTAGTTAAGCTCTACGAGTTAAGGCATATAAAAATAATTACCACTGTTTTTGGTACATAAAACCACATAAGGGCCCTTTGGAGGGATGTTTGCATATCCCTATTTATAAAACACAAATAGTTAAATGAACTTACCCTAGTTGACCGCTCTTGTACGCCTGTAGCTCTGAGCTCTGTTATCCAGATTTATTTCTTCTATTCCAGATCACTGAGGCAGACTCGATTGTAGCGTGTGTGTCTGTGGAGCCGTATATGCTGGGGGACTTTGTAAAACTCACCAACAACACAACAAAAACAGACAAGAGATACTCCACCACAGAATACGGCATCGCATTCGGCCACTTCACCTACGAGTTCTCCAACAGGGAGGAGGTTGTGGTAGACCTGCAGGGTAAGAGCTTTATGTCGGAGCTTTAAACAAACCTATCTAGAGTTGTATATCACAGTTTCTAAAGGTTAACAGGAGTGATATAAGAAACAACACATCGTTAATAAAATAAAGCTAATAACAATATGTATAATTTTTATAGCACCTTTCTCAAACCAAAGGATGTTTTACAGGGTGACAACAAACATACAGATAATAAGCTCACAACATACACTACACAATGACAGAACTAGACATAACACAATGCCCTATAGAAAAAAAAACAGCAAGAGAAGAAATGCCAGTTCTGAGCACTAGAAACATTTAACATTTCCCCTACTATTAGATTCAGTTCCATTTGTTTACAAATTAATTTAAAAAATAGGAAAAAACAAGACTGAATACACAATTGTAACTTTTTATATTCCAAGTGGTATATAAAAACAACATATAAAGCTTTAAAAAAAAACACTGTTCCACTTCAAATGAGCCTTTATAGTGTATTACTCCAGAAAAAGGAGTATATCTTTTTACTGAATATCATTAGAATAGATGACAATATTCAAAACTATTCAAAAATTGATGCAGCTTCCCTCCTCAGCATATTTTTTGTGTTCGTTCAGGCTGGGTGACGGCCAACGGGAAAGGCCTGGCATATCTGACGGATCCTCAGATCCACTCGCTCCGAAAGCCTAAATCTGCCAGTAACTTCCACCAGAACGGCATCAGGAAGTTCCTGGAGGAGCAGCACGGAGAACACTGCGGTCCGATCTGCCGGGCTGCCTTACACACACTCACACAACACCAACAGTAGCAGTTTAAAGTGGGTGTCATGACTGATGACCAGCTAGCCTTCTCTGAACACATCACATCTGTCTTTCGGTCATGTCTCTTTGCCTTATACAACATCCAGGTACTCCAAGCCATTGTCATCTCTCGCCTTGATTACTGCAATGCCCTCCAAGTGGGTCTTCCAGCTTGTATGAAAAAACCCTTACAGCTGGTTCAAAACCCAGCAGCTCGGCTGGTCTTCAACCAACCCAAAGTGTCACAGGTCACCCCACTGCTGGTTGACCTACACTGGCTACACATGGCTGCCCAAATTAAGTTCAAGTCTTTAACTCTTGCCTACAGGGTAGCATCTTTGTCTGCACCCAGCTTCCTTATTCCCATCATTCAGTCTTATGGTCCTACTTGCTCCCTCCACTCCTCCAAGGAAGTTGTCTAGCTCTTACCACCCCTACACACAAGGTAAACCCAGTCTAAACTGGTCTCAATCCTGGTTCCCTGCTGGTGGAATGAGCTGCCAAAGGCTACCAGAGCAGCAGAATCCCTCTCTATCATCAAAAACCTCCTGAAGAATCTGTTCAGAGATCTCCTCTCCTGATGTACTCTCTATCTTCTTGCACTTCTCCTACATAAAGATTTTAGCCCTTAGAACTTTGTATATCTACTTATGCACTTTCCAGTGAAGAAAATTATGCATTGCTTTTATGTTTTGTATGTATAAAACAGTTGTATTAGTTATTGAAGAACCTGACAACTGGGCTCTTAAATAAAAATCCAGGTAAAAAAATGTGTAAAGTGACCTTTTGTTATACATGAATACACCATCGCGTGATCTTCTCTATATTAACCCATTCACCAAGTGAAGCAGCGGGCAGCCAGGAACACAGCACTTGGGGAGCAAAGTGTAGGGACGGTATTTTGGGTGGTGCCACTGGCAGTCCGGGGATTCAAACCCACAACCTTCTAGTCACAAGGCCAACTCCCTAACCACTAGACCACCAGATGCCAAGTGTGTGTTATAAATGTATGAGGTTAAAAGTTGACAGCTAGCAAACTGAATGAACCTGAGTTTAAAGGATGTGGACAGCAGAGTTTCACGTGTGTGTCTGTGTGTGTGTGTGTGTCTGTGTGTGTGTGTGTGTGTGTGTGTGTGTGTGTGTGTGTGTGTGTATGTGTGGTATCCAAAGTATGACTGAATGAAAGGTCAAACCACACTGAAGAAATTGGGAAGCTTGTAAAGTATGACCTAAAAGGATTCTTTCTGAGTATATATAGAACATGAAGGAATCAGGTTCTCTCAGTTGGTTTTTGTACTTTCTGCAATGTTGCAATGACTGCTCTTCTCACATGTTCTCCTCACATCCAGAACCAGTTTGGCAGACTAGAGGCCAGAGCATGACTAGGCAAAAATCCACAGTCTAGGAGGAAAAAACTCGTTTATCACTTGATCGCGATCATGACACTGACGTTCTTTGTTTGCAGCAGATCTGCAGTGGATAAGGAAATCTCACGCATAGTTACTGTGCCATTAAGTCAGAAAGCAAGGATAAATTGCATCATGCATCTGTACATCTTATCATAGCCTGTTTGTTGTAGAATTTGTGTTAGCCATCCTTTAACCCTTCATCAGAGGTCAGTTTCTGATCACAGAGGGATATTTTTGGGTGCTGGATCAATAAACAGTGTCATTGACGTGTAAAAACCTCCTACAACACTCACAAGCACCATATCAATACCATAGCAGCAACACTGCTAGTCAGAAACTGATTAATAATGACAAGGGTGATAAACTTTACAGATGGACTAGTAACTGTACACCTGTTCCATGGAGCTACAAAGTGTTTCTAATAAAGTGACCAGAGAGTAAAACTACGAGGTTGGTTTTTCTAATAAAGAAGTCTGTTATCCTTTTGTATGTTCATGTGATGTCTCTAATCCTCAGTAGGACGAAAATGGAGCTACACAGGAACAGTGTATGTTATAGGTTTATTAGGTGTGTACTTTTTACATTCAGAATAATCAGTGATTGCGTATTGTATGCTGGCAAGATGAACAGGTTGAGACTGAACTTGGGATTAATAAAAGGTCATTGTAGTCTTCACATCAATGCTGTAGGCGTCACCTTGTAGACAATCCCTATAATTGTGACTAACCGACAAGGACACTGTGTCCTACCTCGGCCTCTCTTGCGTCACTAAAGATCTCAAATGCAACAAAAACGTCAAAGCTTGTAGCGGGGACGTAGCACACGTGGGGGGGTTTGGGGGTTCAGCACACCCACTTTTGCTGAAACACGATTCCATCCCCCACACTTTTATCTGTCTCTCTACCTCACTGTATCTCACCTGCCTCTCTACCTCACTGTATCTCACCTGTCTCTTTACTTCACTGTATCTCACCTGTCTCTCTGCCTCACTGTACCTCACCTGTCTCTTTACTTCACTGTATCTCACCTGTCTCTTTACTTCACTGTATCTCACCTGCCTCTCTACCTCACTGTATCTCACCTGCCTCTCTACCTCACTGTATCTCACCTGTCTCTTCACTTCACTGTACCTCACCTGCTTCTCTACCTCACTGTACCTCAACTGGTGGTTAGGAAGTTGTCCCTGCAACTGGAAGACTGTGGGTTTGAATCCCACTGTCAATGGCAACACTGATGTACCCTTGAGCAATCGACCACTATGATTCAAAGACTTCAGCATGGCCTCATGCCCAAAACTCCTTGTTGCTCCTGTTAATCTGTCAAGTCTTGATGAGAAATAAAGTGCTGATATATCAATGCTCCTTTGTTTACTTTTGCCACATTTTGATCACTATGGTCTTCATAAGGTAAAGTACCGATGTGAAAAGATGTAATTACAGGTGATGTTACAATGATATGCCCTCCAAACATCATATGACTGAAAACTTTCAAAGAGTCTAAGCGAACATGTTTAAAATACAAACATCATAAAAAACAGAAAAAATCTGACACTCTTAGAAAGGCTTCGAAACGACAGTGCTGATTTAGCATCTACGTTACTACTCTTATATAAGACTCTTATATAAACTATGGACTTTTAAAGGTGTGAGCAAAACCTCATGAATGGTATTTAATCCCTCCATTAAATCTCTGACATATACAGCCATGGAACAAACTAAGGGATTGCATCATTATTTTTTCTGGATTTTGCTTTTGTAATGTGTGGGCATGTGTTGTCTGTGTAAAATGTTCCTATTGCTTTATACACTGTTGACCAACACTTGATTCAAAATCCCAAACAAAAGAATGTTTGGAGAAAATAATACATATAAATGATTTATTATACATTGGAAATGTTAAACGACACAATATTCTTACTTTATTTTACAATAGCAACAATTAAAAGAGTGTTGTAAAGAGCAGTGTGTGTGTATGTGAGACTCAGTTTCATCCATCAGAAACTGAATCAGGAGTGAAGCTGCTGGAATACAAACCATTGAAAAGTTGCTCTACAAACACTACTGCACTCAACACATATGGAGGTGTTTCTTATTTTTATATAAAATATGCCCAAATTAAAAATATTTTCTATTTTTAATAGTTCAGAAAAGCAACCTGTGCATTTTACACACACACACACACACACACACTCACACACACACACACACACACACACACACACACACACACACACACACAC
>JBBPDE010016816.1:0-11005 GCA_037974605.1 Nannopetersius ansorgii
GATCACTGTTTATCCGTGATCCGAACCGATCCCTCTCCACGGTTCGGCACGCATGTGATCCGAAGATCCGAAAGAAAAACTGCCATTATTTCAAATTATTTCTTTCCATTATTTCTTTCCAAAAGCGCTCAGGCACTTGCGCTCTGGAAACCCCTTGCTGTAACTCTGCTACACAGGTTTCAATTCGATGCGGCGCGGACGCGCTTGATAAAAACGTGCGCATCACGACCGCGTTGCTACCATTATGAGTGCGGCTGCCGCGTGCATTTTTATCAGGCGCGTCCGCGCCGCGTCGAATTGAAACCTGTGTAGCAGAGTTACAGCAAAGGGTTTCCGGAGCGCAAGCGCCTGAGCGCTTTTAGAAAGAAGGAGAAAGCGAGAAGCGCCTAGCGTTTTCCACATGTTTTTAGGCATCTGCGTCTTTTTGGAAAAAATAAAAAATAAGCTCACGTCTGCTTTGCTTTCTTTCTGTTTTTTGGTTATGTGGACAGTTTTATTT
The DNA here is from genome assembly GCA_037974605.1 of Nannopetersius ansorgii. Lineage (NCBI taxonomy): Eukaryota > Metazoa > Chordata > Actinopteri > Characiformes > Alestidae > Nannopetersius > Nannopetersius ansorgii. Next base: position 500 of record JBBPDE010016816.1, read on the forward strand.
TATTCTCCATGTTTAAAGTAAGAAGCAATAATACCTTAAACTGCATTTGAAAGTCGTTATATAATTGTGTGGGATGTTTTTAATGGGCAAAAATACTTAAATAAATGAAAAGTTTAATTTGTCTCATCTTTTTTTTGCTGATCCAAAAACTGATCCAATCCGTGACTTAAAACCATGATCCGATCCGAACCGTGATTTTTTTGATCTGTTGCACCACTAATCGCTAGTACAGTCAAGATAAACACATTCATCTTGAGCACACCACAATCGGTGTGCAGATAAAATACACTGCTACGCACATGCGCACACACACAAGCATGCTCATACAGAGTATAACGCTCACCCCCTCGCAACAGTTGACTCCATGACAACAGTACATGCAGAACAAGCCTGGCATGTTTTTTCAGTTTGACAGCTGTTACAAAGTCTTCTGTGTAAAGAGTCACCCATGTTGAGCATGAACAAATTTTGATAAGAAGCTTTATCAGGAAATGGCTGAGTCACATGACTGCTTGCCATCTCCTTCATGTCTCAGTAAAACCCAGCATTGTTAGTGAAAGGTATCTGCAGGTGCAAGAGTTTAAAAAAAAAACAGCTAGATTTTTTAAGGTTTTTTCACTCATGAAAATGAATAAATCTTCAATGTTTTAAGTCAAGTGAGACTCAATTTTTTTCCTCAAGTTGCAGTTGTTATTCATGGTATATTATATTAGATGTGTGTTCTTGTGTAAGGCCTGTTAAATTAGTGCTGGTCTCATAAATTATTTTAGACTTTCTGTGGAAAAGCTGTCATACAGGCTAGAGATTTGCAGATTTCTTCTTAACTACAGACAATAAAGAAAAGCAAAAACAAGCTTTGAATATTAATATACAGCTGCAAGTTTACATTTTTTAGGTGAGGGCACTGGTGTTAGCAGACAAAATGATTCAGGAGAATATATTTTCAACACATAATAGATCATTTGAAGACTTACTTTGTAAATCTAACAAAGCCAGGAGAGCTGTTTAATTCACGGTTTGTTAAACTGGTAGTTCGTCATGTCATACGGATGGCTAGCTCCTTAGATTTACTAATGATGTTACACTATAGCTCTCCAGAAAACAAGTACAAGGTTGGATGCTAATGGAGCTGTCTTTTAGATCTATTCTCCCCAGTAGGTTGTATGCAAATGTGTGTTGAGGGAACACCAAAAACACTTAATTAATATATATATATATATATATAGCACTATGTTTAGTCCTGTCCTGCAGTTATGAGCTGTTTAAGGCTCCATGGTGTTGGAGGAATGTTTTTATTTCACAGTGGACATAGTTAGAAAGACAAATGACTATTATTTTTCTTACCTTGCTACATTTGCAACATGTACATTTTAAGGCACTTACTTTATAGTTGCAAAGTGTAATATAAAATACACACTTATGCTTGAAAATATGAGCAAAACTTATTTTTCAGCTCTGATTAAAAAATGAACACTAACTTAGTGAAATCCCATACTTCTTTGATCTGTCCCACCGCCTGGAACAATTAAAGACAGTAGCCCTAATACTGGTTACATTTGAAATGTACATTAATAGCTTGTAGTATCAGATAGGGCATTAATGTGATATTGCACACACAACTTCAGCTGCTTCTCTCTCTTTTTTTTCTTTGTTCAATTTTTATTTCTAGGGATGAACTTGGTATGTGTTCCATGCCTGTCGCTGCTTCTTTGGTGCCCTCAACTGGCCACCTGTTCTCCCAGCTCCTGGCCATGGAAGGTGCAGCGTCTGTTGAGAAATCTTCACAACCTGTAGATCTGTCTGCCACACACACTATCAGCACACACCCCAGCAATATGAACCATGTTGATACATGTGCACCAGACGCTCAGTCCAGCAGGCTCAGCCGCGTTGAGGCCTTGAAGGCAAGTGCTGTGTCTCTCTCCAGCCGAATAGAAAGAGAAGCCCGGAAGCTTGCAGGATGTGGAATCAACTATGGGATGACCACTGGCACAAATCTATCCGTGATTCGACAAGATGAAGACTCCCACTGGATAAAGCCACTCAGCCCACCTGTGAGAGAGTCCCCAGGTGGTGCTGATGAGACATCTCTGAGGATCCAAAGGCTTCTCCGTGCAGGCCAGAGTGCATTTGGGGGTGACCAGGCTGAACTTCCAGGCGTGGGAAACTTGTACAGCTTGGGTTCTAGAGAAAGGAAGGAGAGCATGACCAAGCCCCATCCATCTCCAACTGGTCCTACTCTGCCATTCACTGAGCATGTCGAGCCTCTGGGCTCTAGTGGAGGATCAATCAGCGAAGGTCCTCTTACTGACAGCAGCCTATCAGAGGCCGAGGATCATCCAGGTAGGCATTGATAATTGATCTTTGTTTGTTGTTTTCACATATCTGCTTTTTAAAACTACTTTATTTCAAATATAATCACTGGAAAACTTTCTTGCCAAAAAACGTCCACCACAGACAGAGTGGGTGTGATCTCGTCTGTGATTCATATTCTGCATGGCGATTGGGATGTTTTGATTTTATATGATGGATTAATCCTGACGTTGAGAAAGTCTTTGTGGATGCACTCCTGTAGAAATTTCGGCATTGCGCACTTTACACATGACTTTCCGCGTGTCTTTCTTGGATGTATCGAAAAACGCCCACACGGCAGACATGTTGACTCTAATCCAATCAGGCACGTGCAGGTTGTGGTTGTTGCTTGTTTGCGGTGTCACTATTACGGTCGCATAATAAATTTTTTTTTTAAAAATCGTGGTCAAATATTCGGTGCATTCCTACTCTAAACATATTTTTGGTATTTGTGGACAAGAATTGGTTTTTACTTTTGATCCACAACAGGTGTTCCCAAATGCCTCTGGCTTACCTCGTATTGCGTACTGATGTTGACTTTTGGAAATTGTTGTCTGAAAGAGCTTAAAGCATCATTTTTGAATGCTCAGCCAGGAGTCTATGCTTGATGAGCCTGAGCGCAAGGTTTAAAACATAAGACAATGTATTATGTTTTCAATTCCTATTGACACTTCTTGGCCTGCCTAACCAGTCATAAAGAAGTGTTCAGTGATAACTGTAAGTGTGGCTAACCTTTTGCATTTTTTTTTTTTAGCCTAAAAGTATCTAGTTTGTTCAGGGTGCTGAAACTTTGTATACAGCTCTAGAGATTAATATTTTTTGCAGGATATATCTAACAACTGGATAGGGTTTTTCAGAGTTACCACAGCTGACATGTTGCAGTTTTGTTGAGCTGTGATGTTTATTTATCTCTGTATGAAAGGTAAGATAGGGAAAATGCCATTGAAGGATTTATTTGTGTTTAGTTCATTTTGGTGAGGGAAACAAGATGAAGCCATGAAAAATCAAGTAATGGGTCAAATTTGGTGGCACAAATTTTAGCATGCACATTCACTGGCTTCTCTGTGTTTTATAATACATGCCAAGACTTCTAAAACTACTGCGCTTGGTGATGCTTTCCAAAAAGTATATTGTGGCAAAATTTGTCAAAGTAGTATATTGTCATATCCCCAACCCTAACCACAGCCCTGCTGTTTTCCAGGTGGCCCTACGGTTGTCCCGCAAGACCTCCCCAAACCCTCTCTGAAACTGGCTGGGTCAGTTTACTGTGCCACATTGCAGAACAGTCACACTCATGACCCCATCACACTTTTCCAGAGAGATGCAGAACAGTTCACTCCCTACAGGCTTGCCCCTGCACCCCAGGACAGTAGGCCGCCGTGGGATGATCTGGCTAAGGGTAGCCCACACAGCGTCATCAACATATTCACCAAAAACATGCAGAACTACAGCAAAGGTACACAAATGTATAGAGTTTACTTAAGTAGTATAAACTAAACATAGACCAAAAGATGAATCAAAGAAAGAGTCTTCAGCCACACGTGGCCTCAGGGGGGTGTAGTGGAAATTACATTTGTGTGTATTTACTTAGAAATACTAATCCACATTACACTTATCTGTCTGTCTGTGTGGTGTTTGATGCATTAGGAGGGAGGGCTGCTCTTCATGCTGCCGGATCTGGCTCTGACTCATTGAATGGCACAGCTTACGAAGATGACTTCATTTCCTCCCACAGCAACAGCCAATCATCCTCCAAGAAAACTGCTGCGAGCCTCAGGTAGGGTTTTCAATACATTCAGACATGTAAACTCTAAGCCTTCACACAGGCAACGCTTGGATTGTTTTTCATTAACTGATCATCAAGTGTTTGTCTGAAATTGATAGTTCTGCAAAAAATCTTATTTGTTTTACCCAACCAAAACATGTTTGATGCCTGAAGTTTGCTCTACATAGTTTTGCACAGGAGCTTTAAAAGTAATGTTGCTGTGGTGTCTAATTTCATATAAAGTTAAAGTAGATTTCGCTTTATAGTTACACACCCAAATAATAAAAATTAGTTGATAAACTACAAAAGTAAAAATTGTGTGTGCACTTTAAACCAGAATATATATTGGTAGTCTACATAGTTAACCAGTTGGTACTTTTGCTGTGTTCTGGGTTGTAATTTGAATTTGATTCATACCACATTAGAGTATGCCTGCCCAGCATGGCATGTAAACCTGATACAGTCTCATGTCAAACCAGTTTAAAACTGTCAAGAAAGGTGCAGGCCATGTCATCATCAGCTGTGTATGTTCTACTTATCAAGGTTTCCTTCAAGTTCTTACCTTCTCTCCAAGTGAGAAGAAACACATTTTGCATTTGCCCTTTTCCCTAAATTCCGCTTTTAGAGAGGCATCAAGTTGGCAAATTTATAGTATAAAAGCAAGTTACAGATTCCTACAGTTAGTAAAATCTCTGTACGGCTTAAATAATTCCTAACTAATGAATCACTAGGTGGCAGTGTTCACCTATAATTGTGGTTTGCAGCTTTTCTCTCCCTCTTAGTGACACCCGTGTGTTGTCTGTAGGCTTTTAAATAGATCTTAATTTGTCTAAAATAAAATTTTACACAATAAAGACATTAAGTTTGAAATTGTCTAGAGTCTTAAATGTTATTGGCTGATTATCTTTAGCCATTTTGTGTTACCCGTTTGACATACACACTGAATAGATTTTATTTTCTCGCAGTAGGTTTTCAATGGAAATGTGTGTTGAGTGCTGATGCAGTGTGTGTGTGTGTTGTTTGCAGCAATGGTCACAATTCTGCTGGAGTTGATGAGAGGAGAGAAAATAAGAAATCTCCCAAATCTTCCACCCCTACCTCACTGTCTTCACCACACTCCAGCAGCAAGAGAGGTGAAAAAACACATACACGCTCTTGACATAACATTTAAACGGGTGCTTTTAAAACACTGTTCCTCATTCTAATCAGTAGAAATATTACCTACTGTGTAATTTATAGTTGGTAAATAGTTTGTAGTCATTGTTTGGCATTATAATAAACATTAATAAAGTAATGGACATGCAGTAAACATTAAATGAAAGGTTGGTCAGAAAATCAGATTTACATCATTTTCCTTACACCCAATGAGCAGTTGATCAAAAACATGTTCTTGATGTCAGTCCAAATCTTGCTTCAAGGCCTAGGGTGTCGGTAAACACATGCCAACAACCATCAAAAATGCAGAGGAATTTATTGCAAGATCAGTCTTTTCTGGTCTTGACTGACTGTAGCTTAAGTCTTACTGTGTGCTAAACCACTCTGACAAGTCTGCAGCATACTATTGGAGAGCTTAATATAGTTTGAGAAGGTCAAGAGAAGTTTTTGGGTTGGATTTGCCAAGTGTTTTGGGTGACTTAACAACATTAGATTAAAGAAGCAAAATTTGGACTCCAAGCACATCTTGACTGATCAACTGCATCTGAGTTTTTTGTTAAATAGCTGTTGGTTTTCATATATATGGAGTTAGAATTACGTTTGCTTTCATTAGGAGCAAATTTTGGTTCATGATCAGGCTCCTCTGTTGTGACAGGGTCGGAGAGGAGTCAAGACTGCCCTTCGGTAGATGGGCAAAAGAGTGCCTCATTTGTTGTCTCAGAGCTACAGCGGAATGGAGTGAAAAAGTCCAACTCGCCAAACGTCTCTCCGCGGGGCTCTCACAGGAGCACTGACACCGACAGCACCTTAGGGGGCGCTTCAGTCTATTCTGTTCACAGGTGAGGAATTGCATGAGCATGGAGGAATTATGAACGGTAGAAATTCCACTTCAGGCTGCTAGTAAGATTTATTTCTGTTTGTGAACTCGGCCTGAGTTATGATGTAGATCTGGAGGGTCTGTTTTGGAAACGAAAGCCATTTCCAACACGTCTGTGTTGTTTGAACTGGGTGTGGCTGGGAACAGTAGAGCTCAGTGCACTATAAGAAACCATTAGAAGTGGAGGTAAAACATAATGTAATTTCTTATTAAATGTCTTTTTGCAGATGTCCTCTTATACCAGTTGCTTAATTGTTTGTATAGGTTTAGCATTTCCGTTGCTGAGCTCTGCAGCATCGCAATGAATGACTTGGCTTATTATGTTCAACAGTCTAGTTTAACTTGTCTTGCATCCCCTTTTTGAGAAAAGGGGAGTGTTATGAAATAGCAGAGGGAAGTTTGGCACTGCTCAGTTTAGATGTTATCTGGGTATGACAGACTATGTTTCTCATTATTTAAAGCTAAAAGGTTTTTACCTAAAACAGTGATAAGTAAACCATTAGTGTTGGACTTAATTTTTTTGTTATTTGTACTAGCCCTAATAAAGAGTTTTTGATGGTTTGATAGTTTGTAAAGAAATTATAGATTAAAGTATAAATTGATGATAAATTAATAACTACTGAAATGACGAAAATACTCTGCAAGGGCTGTCTTCGCTGCTTGAGGGGTAGCTCCTCACTCTCTCCCCGCCTGCAAACTGAAATGATAACACAAATGGCATAAGAAGCAGAAAGGTGAAATGTCCTGAAAAGTATCCTGCTAAGATGACTGTGATGGCTACACTGATCCAGTTTAGCCTCATTACTGAAATGCCACTCTAGGGCCCCACACTGCAGGGCCAGGACAAACAGTGGATCTGCTGATGGCTGGTTTGGACTGAAGTGTGCAGAGCAGCCTGCCAGGGGAAAGGATAGGGGGCTGGGAGGACACACACGCGCGCACACACACACATACACAGGCTCTTTTGTTTAGCCTAAGATATCCCTGCTACAGGTCAGGCCCGTTGCCAGGGAGATGTTTTCTCCAGAGGCATTTCGGAACGCTCAAGTTACAGATTCTGCTCATACCTTGGGCAGGTATTATAGTTTAGAGTAAGGAATTGAGCTCTTGTGTATACACTTACTTAAGGGCTTAAAATTAACCCAATTTCAAAACAAACCTTTTTATATTGATTAGGTTTCCACTCATTAATGAGCGGAAATGGATGGTTTGATGTGAAATTGAATCTGGAAACATTTCCAGCTCAGATCCATCGAGCCAATGCATGCTTACTGTCCAGATTTTGCATCTTTAAAGTAGCACTGGAGTTATGAGACTAATGTAGCTGACAGTATTTAGCCAAATTGTTTCTGGAAAAAAAATAAAAATAACATCCAAGTCTGCGTTATAGTGGTCCAGATATCGCAATGTGGTTTATACCACATCACAACTGTGAGCTATAAAAAGGAACAAAGCTTTACTGCTGCAGGAAACCTTTTCCAGTAACTCCTGACATTCAGCTGATATTATTGATAAAAGACTGATATTCGTTGTTGTGAGGAGGACAGATCCAGTTTCACTTTACGTATGACTGTCATGTTTACAAAAACTCATCCTGGAAAACAGGATGTCTGCCAATGACATCTTGTCTATGACATACTGTTGTCTAAAGCAAAGGCCCCAGCCACCGGGCTGCGGAACAGCATTGGTCCATGAGTCATTTTGAGTCTGGAAGATCTTTTACTTGGGGGGGAAAAACGCTCATCTCAGTCATGTAATACGGTACATCAAAAATGTAGCCCACAAGCTAGTCTTTGTGGAGCTTCTTCGTATTTTTCACTCATTGTTTTTAGTTCTATCTATATCGGTCCGTGAAAATATTATTTTACATGAAACTTGTCTGTGGTGCAAAAAAGGTTGGGCACTGTTGGTCTAAAGTACATCACGAAGTCTGCACAACCTTAATGAAATGCAGACTTCAGTTTGATCAGATTGTCTTTAGAGATTTACAGAAGTGACTGGTGTGGCCTTTGACTTCTGATGTTTGTTAGCCACCATAGTCTTGTGTTCTGAAGACATCATACAGAGAACAGTAGAAAATTTACTTTCAGTTAAGAGTACCTAGAACTTCTTTGTTTTCTTTAAAGCTCCATTAAGAACGTCTAGATACTCTTAACTGAGGACAGAGGACTGTTCTCTGTCTTTAGATTTCCCCCACTTCCTCTTCCAAAATTGCATTTAGCATTTACTGATTCACTGACTCTCTAATGTGAGACTTTGAGTCAAGGGACATTGTGCAGCATAGACAGCAGTATTTTGGGCCTGTCTTTGTGGCTGTGTATAACGGATCGCGGACTCACTCACCCACTAAACGCTCTTTCACAATTGATTTTACATTAATAGGTATTTTTTCTAATATTGGCTAGCTTTTTATGTAAACAAACACTGGCACTAAACTGTAATTAGCGGCTTAACCCAAAAGCATGCCACGATGATCCAGTTGTGCATTGCTGTGCTGACCTACTACAAATGTTGGGGAATTAGATATAAGCTGCTGTTGTGCTGATGGTAAAAAGTGAATGTGTTATGTTTCATCAGTATGGCGACAGAGGGTCAACCATCGCCCAAAAGTCCTATTGTTTCTGCTGGGTCTCCTGTTGCCTCTCCCAGAGTGTCACCATCAAGTGGCACCTCTCAGACTGACCCACGATCTCCCAGACCCTCCTCCATCAGGGACACTGCGCCTGAAATTGGATCTGCGCCTGAGCATGGCACCCCCAGAGCAGAATGCAGGAATGCAGGTCAGAAAGCTATATGGCCAAAAATCTCATGATCAATATGGCTGTTTCAATTAAATATTATTTCTTACAATTATTGTATGCATTTCCTTTTAAATCTGAATACAGCATGTTCTAGTGTTAAATACACATTGTTTTATACACAAAAAGCATGCAGTGAAGATTTTTATGTCTATTTTTTTATGCAGTAGGTAACAGAATGTAGCTGTTCTGTGGGTTTGCCTTGAGTGAATAGCTGTTCTGATATTTTTCAGTCTTTTCTGCTATTGCACAGTGAAACAGAATGACATAATGGCCGGTGCTAACTGTGTCTACATTTACATTTACAGCATCTGCTTAATCCCATAGATGTAAATGTGTCTATTCCGGATGATTTGTGTATGATCCTGCTTGTGTGTGTATGTATCTTCCAGGCCCTGCAATGCTGCAGTTTACACCAGGTGTCCTGCATCAGCGTCTGAATGCAGAGTTAAGCTACCTGGATGCAATGGAGGAGTCTGTAAGGCAATTGGGTGATGTGGAGAGGATCAGAGCTGTTTCTCTTGCCCAGCAAGAAAGCGTCTCACTTGCACAAATACTGAAGGTCAGATCACTGCCTCTCAAGTCAGGACTGACTTAGATCTGTAGAAAGGACAAGATTAGCTCGAACTAACAAATTCTATGGCTATTGAGTCTGAATCAGATTCTGACTCTATCTAAACTAGACTCTGTGATTGGAGACTTTGAATCCAGTTAAGACTGTCCCTGCAACTCTATTTAGGCTCCACTGCTACCACTCTGCATTATCCTCCAACTCTGTGGTTAAGAGCTCTGGACAAGACTTGGACTCTATAACTAGGGTGTCTTAACTTTACAGTTAGGGATTTTAGACCCCACTTGGACACCGTGACTGGGACTTTAAATTTTGTTGAATGCCTAACTTGCACACTTGACCTGACTCGTATTCAGACAACACTGTACTTTCAAATAGCTTTGTGTTTTACTAAAGGTGTGTGAGTCTGACCCCTTTTCTTTGACCCCTGCAGGCTCAGCAGCAGAGACAGGAGAGGGAGCTGCAGCTTCTGAAGCTGAAAGCAGAGCAAGAGGCACTGGAAACACAGAGACAACTCCAAGAAAGCAGAGAGAGAGCCGCACAGGTAAATTACAGTTTGTCTTCTTAATGGTCACTTGGTACATGTACATATTATTGAACAGTCCTGTGCCTCATTACTTAGATGCAGGTTATTTAGAGTGAGTTAATGACTTTACCATGCAACTGTATAATTTTTTAAGCTACATCCTTGTTTTGTCTATGTTTAGAGACTAATTACAAGAAAAAATGTTCATTACTGTAATATTTACAATGTTAATACTGTTTTCTCAGGTCCATACAGATCTGTGTGTTAGCCTAGTTCAGTCCCAGCAGCAAGCTCTTCTGGGCCTCCAGGAGTCCAGCAGCAGGATTATCAGTCAACAGACTGAAACGGCTCAACACACTGCAGCTGCTGCCAGACACATTCGAGAGGTGAAACACACACACACACACACACACACACACACACACACACACACACACACACACACACACACACACACACACA
>JBBPDE010016825.1:0-11005 GCA_037974605.1 Nannopetersius ansorgii
GTGTGTGTGTGTGTGTGTGTGTGTGTGTGCGTGTGTGGTGTCCAGCCTGGGTATCCCACTTGAAGGCACACAATCCCCCCCCCCACTCCCCACCTGCCCAGTTTGGTCTGTTCATGACAGCCTTGGCAACTAACCAAGTGTCTAAGGAGTGTAGATCTGAATAATACAGCACATGAAATGACACTTGTTAAACTCACCTCAACATGCCTTTTACAGTCGTTTAAACCTCCAGCAATGCTGAAATCACTGCTGCAAACAGTACAGCGCGCAACATTCTCATTATTTTTCACTCTGACTAAACAAGGATACACTTCTGTGTAGTCTGAGGTGAAATATTTTCTTTTTTTAGGGCACTCTCCCTCTGCCATCGTGCTCCACTGAACCGATAACAGTTAACTGTTTTCAAACTTCGGTCACTCAGGATGCTAGTATGTGTTCTAGTTTCCAGGATATTTGATTTAATTTGTGGGCATCAGGGAGCCGCTATCAATATGCGGGAGACTCCCAGAACTACCGGGAGACTTGGGATGTCTGAGTATGTGAAAAGAGAAAACCGTTGAGTGTAGAGCTGAAAGTTGGGGCGGGGCTTAGTGTCTGGGAGACTCTTGCCCCAGGGTAGAGTTGTTCCGCTTCACATTCCTTTCTGCAATGACCACACCTTTGGTTGTGGGGAAACCTTTTTTGTGTGACATGCTTTATACATTTTTGCTGGCGGATGTGAGTAACATCAGTGAGTTGAGAGTTACAGCTACCCGGAGAAGCACTGTACTCAGATCAGGCAGCCACAGTCAATACCGGGACTTTTAAACTAGATTTTTAAAGCCTCAAGCAGAAAATCAAGCCATGTCATTATGATATAATCGATTTATGTTCTGCCACTGCATCGATGCAGAATCATCTACGTCTGCATCGCAATGCATCAATGATTTCAAGGGTCACCAAACCCTTAAGACACTTACTTATTAAAATGTTCAGTAAATCTGTGTTTTTCTTAAATAATGTATAATTACGTATCAATTTGATTGTGATTTAGTGTCAAATGAATGTCTTATAGTCATATTGGCCACATCTAGCTCTAATAGTGTTAATCAGGGTCTTCTGAAGGGTTAAATATTTGGCAAATGAGGGAACAGAACTCTACAGGATTTACTAGAAGGAATGGTGACCATTGATATGCTTCATCATTAATAGTCAGCCAGCTGTGTAAACAAAGGAAGGTAAAGAGTGTGTGGAGCAGTTTATGGGACAAAGGCCATTATACAAACAAAATCACGGTCAACATCACAGTGAGAGCAAAGTTTTCTGGTTGATATTTGTATCCTAAACCAACCTTGTTTAACTGAAGATGGTTATTGCTTGTAGATGGTTATTTTCTAGCAAGTTGGATTGCGGGTTTGTGTTAAAACCAGTGTTGGTTTTATGGGCAGAAAGTTTGTGTTAAAAAAAATTCCACCTTGGAATCTAAGCGGTGATATTCAGACTCACTGGCTGTTTTTTTTACTGCTGTGCCACCAGGGGGCATCAACGCACCAGCTCTTACCAAGCAATTTATGGTTAAAGCTCACAGCTTCATTCGCAGGCTGATAATTTTCGATTATAACAAACAGTGATGGCTCTTTTTTTTACATTAGTCTGCTGTGTTTTGATTCACATTTTTGGGGGGTTTGTCCCTTTGCAGCCACTATAGGTGTGATGTCACAATGCTACTGTGTCTCTCCCATATAAGGTGACTCGCCTCGCTGCTCTCTCTCCCATGCATTATGGAGGAGACTCAACCACAAAAATCTTTAAATTATAGCCATAGAAAATAATAAGAGACCACCTTTCCCTTTTTTCTGTTCACTGTTTGTACAATTTGCAGCAGTGTGTGTGCGTGTGTGTGTGTAAAATGTACAGGTTGCTATTCTTTTCTGAACTATTGCAGTGTGTGTGTGTAAAAAATAGGAAATGTCTTCATATGTGTTGAGTGCTGTAGTGTGTGTAGAGCAGCTTTTCTATGGTCTATATTCCAGCAGCTTCACTCCTGATTCAGTTTCTGATGGATGAAACACTCTGCTCTTAACATCCCTGTTTTTAATTATTGTAGCTGTAAAATAATGTAATAGTGTTGTGCATTTTAACATTAATACATTTTTTATATGTATTATTTTTTTATTTTTCTCCTAACATTTCCTGTTGAATCAAGTGTGGTCAATAGTGTATAAAACAATAGTGACACAGACACACTCCCACAAATTACAAAAGCAATAATGATGCAGTCTTTTATTTTGTTTCTATGGCTGTATCGATACTCTGCCCCTGATCATCCGTGCATGAGCATTAAAAGGCGGGGCCTAAGGCATATGTAAAGGTTGAAATACAGTAAACCTCAGTTTAATCGCGGTTTAGCAGTCGAGATTTCAGTCTCTTACTGATCATTGTTCACTGAAACCCAACCACAATCGCGGAAAATGTGGATATCCTCCATTTTTTTTGTTTGCTTTTGTGATGTCCGGGCCTTGTCAGCCACGCCCCCTTTATCTCGTGCTGGTTGTTTATGTTTGGCCGCGCTGGTTAGGTTAGCAAGGTGTTCAGACACCTGAATGGAATGATGTTGCTCAACGCTGCCCCGAACATAAACAACCAGCAGGAGGACGAAGGGGGTGTGGCAGACGAGGCCCGGATATCACAGTCAGCTGTACTCAGAGGAGAGAGGTTTGAAAGTAGCCAATCCAAGAATGTTATCTATTTCTCCTTGCTGCTGATTGGCTGCTGCCCTGTGACGCATCTCTGGCAGCTGCAGTCCAGAATTTCCCCTTTGGATCCGTCTCAAATGTTCTACTGTTTTTCTTTTTGTTCTTCTTAAAGCCCTGCATTATTTTTTTAATTAGTTGATGTAATTTAAATTTATTTATTACTGTATTTACCTGCTTATACCAAAGGAAACATGCATGTGTGAATTACAGTACAGTCTACAGGAGTGGCATCGGTATTTACATTCTTTCACTGCGGGAAATAGCAGTTCAGTGTAAACTGTACAGTACAGATATGGTTTTACCTTTACAGTTTCTTTAAGGGTAAAGTATTAAGCTGAGTATAAAATAAAATGAAAGTGTTTTGGGAGCATATTTGGTGGCATACAAAATAAAAACAGGCTTTTTTTTATTATATAGTTTATCACTATATGCGGGTGCTCTTGGAAAATAACCCTTCATAACTGGGGTTCACTGTATTTCCAATTACTCACACAGCCTTGTAGGAGAAGCGGCTCCGAAAAATGGGTAGAATAAAAATAATACCAAAGACTATACGGGATGAAAAGACACATCAGTCCCAAGTTCACTGTTTTCCTTCTCTCTTTTTCATTTTAGTATCTGTCTGAGCGCCCAAAGTCCTTCCTGGTCGTACAGCATAGCTCTCAGCCCGAGGAGCAGTACCATGAGGTCAGCATCGTTCCATGTGTGGAAGATCCTGCTGTGTGTCTGAACTCCCAGGAGACAGAAGACTCCAGCAGTTTAAACGACTCTTCCGGACAGGAGGAAGCCCTGATCCAGGAGCAGAGGCCCTGTGAGCACGAGCTCAGAACAGACTGTGAAAACCCAGCTAGGGCAGTAACCAAATCAGGTTATCGTGATGGAGAGACAGAGTTTCTTTTGTAGTAATGCCTCATATTCAGTACTGTGCTAAAAATCTTGAGCCCCTCTCATTACTTTTGTTTGGAATCACCATGTGCAAAAATGCTATTTTCTGCCTGTCAAACTGTCTCATCACTGCCACACTGAGTTGATTAAATGAAAGAAATGGGAACAAATGTTTTACTGCGGCAGACTGCAAAGTGCATAAAGAGAAAAGGAGCATAGCTAAACATGTTCCACTTAGCATTCAACACCACCAGTATACTGATCACCAGCCTTATCAGGCAAAATATGAAGGAATGAGGCGTGCACCAGGACTTTTGCACAGTACTGTAAGTCTATTTATGATACAAAATTTTTCTCCCGTAAAACACATTAGTTGTAAATAGAACTTTTTATCGTGTGAGTGTGAGCTGAGGATTGAGCACCTGGGTGCACAGTTCTCATAATGTTTACATTGCATTTACATTACATTTATATATTTGTTATACTTGCATTGTGGTGGCAAAGTGTTAGATTAACTAAAAATCGTTATTTTTATATGATGAAATGTGTGGGGGGGTTTTGCACATGGAATCAGTAAATTTTTTAAATGGAATCAGGGATTTTTTAGCTCCAGGGGAGATGCATGGGGAAGTGTTGAATACTAATTTTTGTAATGTAAAGGCTTTTAAATATGAAATATATGTGTTTTTCCTTTATAAAAATTCATGGATAAAAGAAAGATAATATATCTAGCTGGAACCGAGAGGCGAGAGACTTGATAACGAATTAAAATGACATAAAATACTGTTTGTTTTGTGTGTTTACTTGCTTAAATATCCAAAGACACTGAGTTGATTCATTAAGAAGGTGACTGATTTAAAGATCTAAAACTCACTCTGCTTTTGATGAATGAAAAACAAGTTATAAAATCAGTGATCTAATGCTGTTTTAGACCTGAGAACAACGCAGTGACCGGCTAGAACAGTTCTTTGACAAATAGTGTATACAATAACCCCCTGCTTTTCGCAGGGTTACTTTCCAAGAGCACGAGCATGTAATGAAAAACCATGTTGTGTTTTGGTTAAATAAAAAGCATAAAAACACCTATTTTTATAGTGTTAGGTCTAAATATTCAGAACACTTTAATTTCATTTTAAACTCATTTTAACGCATTACCCTTAAGAAAAATACGGATAACCTGTATTCACCTCTTTTAATTTAAATTCCTCGTTGAGATACGCAAATCGGAAGGTCGCTTGACAAAAGTATTGGGACACTGTGGTGGGGTGAACGGTTTTCAGGGAATAACCCCTGATCTACTCGGGCTAACTGTGGAGTTTGGAGAGTCTGAGTGCTTGTCCCGCAGAGAAACGTGCAAAGAAATCGTGCTTCCCTGGTGTGTAAATCGAAAAAAGTGCTTCCAGGTCGGTTACAGCCTGCCCTGAGTCCCCTTATGTGAAAACATTCAGAAAAAATATATTTATTGCCACAAAAAAAACAAAAAATATTTTCACATTTCCACATTATTGTGGGGATTTCGGCATAAAAAGTTTGGTTCTCCAAAAAAATCCACATGTGACTGTGACTCCTGATCCTGGGGGGATCTGGGGGGTCTGGGGGTCAGAAAAGTGGACCTACAGAAAAAGAAATGTGAAAGACGCTGTTTTTATAAACTGCATGTTCCATGAATCTGGCATCCACTTTTGTTTAAAATGTGGTTGTTGTTTTTTTACATTTGGTCAAATCAATCAATGTGTTAAGAGCAAATTATGGGGGATCATTTACCTTCCTCCAATAAGAGTCTGAACCTGTTCTGTCCCTCCTGTCACGTTTTTTTTCAAATTATTTAGTCTCTCGGTCACACGCTGCTCCATGTGCTTTCTTTTGATTTCCTGTTTCGTTCCACTGTTCCACTGATTAGTGAAGTCACCTGTGTGTTTATTACCCCCCACACCCTGACACACACACACACACACACAGAGGTGTTCTGCGTTCCTGTGTCTGTATAAAAACTTTCTTGGTTTCCTTTCAGTGATTTTCAACTGGCACAAACAACCACACCATAGCATGAACAAACCGTTTCCCATTACATATCAAGAGACCCGAACCAAACACAAGCTGCCCGGCGGCAGGGCATCGCTGCTTTCGATATGTCATCACGATGGAAAGAGTCCATAGACACAAATTAACAATTTGGAAGTGGGCAAAGTGTAATCACTTCTGTCTGCTTGGGCTGAAGATACATTTCAGTGGGAGTTTTCTAACAAAGTTGTGCTGTGAGACTATACGGCTATAAATAATAAAAGACCACAATAACAAAAGCAGCTCTGACAGAAAAAAATCTACCGGTTCGACTCCAGTGACATGGTTTAGGAGCAGCCATAAACTGTGGGGAGAGAATTGAGTCAGGAACATCATGACTGGACTGGGATACAATGAAAAATCAAAGCGTGCTGCAAGTTCCGTGCCCTCACAGTTCAGTTTGGGTATACCTGTGTACCAGAGGAACCATGGTCTTTTTTTACCAAGTCAAGTCTCGAGTCTTTGTGCTCGAGTCCAAGTCAAGTCTCAAGTCTTTGAGTGTTAATGTTTACAAATGGCGACTCTAAATGTGGGATTTTTGAGCTGTAAAAATGTTGAGCTCTGAACGTTTAGAAGACATGCTAATTGGCCACACCCCGTGATTACAATTGGCTGTTCCTTAGCAGGAGGGGGTGGGGCTGCGTGTTGTGATCTGCCCTCACCAACAAGGAGGATTTGCCTTAAATGATCTCAAATCAAAATGTTAAATATGAAAAATATATATCGCAATCTAAATGTGAAAAGGTCACGTCACAAGTCTTTCTTTGATATTTATTTAATATCAAATCTTTTTCATCTAAAAAGTGATTTACATACACAATAAACCCAGTGCTTATTTATATTAAAGAAATAAGATGAGTAAGATATATTTCCTCCATAATACAGAAATATCAGTCAACGCATTTCTTCCGGACTCGATTATTGTAACAGCCTCTTGTCAGGCTGCTCCCACAAGGTATAATTATGGATGATTGCACTAAATAGCCATGTGATAGAAAACAAATTTAACAATCATTAACACATTCAAAAAGCCTTATTTCACATTTATGTGATTTTTATTGTGTCGATTTTTATGTGTTCATTAAACCACACAATGGGAGTTTCAGGTTGCAAAAAAAGGCAAATTGGCCAAAACAATACACCAAAAAATAAAATCTAGTGTAGCAGCACCAGAGGTTTCCCCAGCTGACCCCCAGAGGTTTATGGGATGTTGGAGAGAGTATCTGAAACCAATGCTGTGTCTGTGAGAGTCTGTGGGACTTTCCATTAAAAGCCGTATCCTTCATCAGACAGTACTCAGGGAATTGTATCTCCACAGTGCATCGATTGAACCTCCTCAGCTCATGAGCGTTAAGATCCTGTATCTCCATCTAGAATATTAGGGGGATTCTGGACAGTCCAGGCAGCCAAAAGCAAAAGGGAAAGGGAAACTGCGAAAGGAATGGTTCAGTGCTCAGGGCTGTTTATGGAAGTCACTCTTCCTAGAACCAAGAAACCTAAATAATTACAAAAATAAAAAATGTATTGTTATTGTTATTATTATAACTAGCATACCACACTGCGGTGTATAATGGGACCACTGCAGAAGTGGCAATCTGGGGTCCAAACAGTGAAAGGTTGGATTATTTGATCTCAGATGAAAGAAATTAGGAAATTTTACATAAGAATAAATTAAATTTGAAGAAACACCAAACCACAGCAAAGCAACAGATAACTAGCTGATTAAAGTTTGGTCAATAGGAACTATATACCATTATAAAAGAGCCTACAACATGTCCTAAAGATTGGCCTTTCATACAGGTGTGGATTGGCTGCTGAACTGTGATTGGCTATTGACAGACATTTTGTTCAACAAACCAGAAGTCCATTGCAGCGCCCTCTATGGATCGAATTTCAAACTTTTCAAAAATGAATACTGATTGGCCATGCATGTGAAAAAAAGATTTGCATGTGGCCAAGATCTCATTTGCACATTATTATTATTATTGTTGTTGTTGTCGTTGTTATTATTACTGTTATTATAACTGTTATTATTATTATTAATATTATTGTTGTTGATGTTGTTGTTGTTATTATCCAGCTCTGCCCAAAAAGTCTTGAGTTTCTTCATATTTTGCTTTCAAATATCCAGACTTCTATTTTTAATGAGGTCTTGGGGAACAGTTCTCCAGGCTTCCTGAAGGACTTTCAAAGACTCTCATTTTCAATCCAGTCCCTGAACCTCACCAGTTTCAGAGGAATGTTTCTTGTTTGTTAAGACGCTCAGTGACCAATGGATAAATCATGCAAGCACATAAAGCACATCTGACTAAAGGCCTAAATTAGTGAACCAGTGAACCAGACAGAAAATAATAGTTTTGCACCAACAGGTTTGGGCCCATAAAAGAAATCATACAATTATATTACAAGAAACCATTAAAATACTTAAAACACAAATAAAAAAATAATATACCTCTTTTTAAAAAATATTTTATAGTCTGTAGTAACATTATATAGCCACAAAGGCTCAAACTATTGGTACTGAAGGGACAAATTAGGTCTGTCTTTAGTGCCCTGACAATCACTTTGTGCTGATCATAAAAAACAGAAATATAACTTCAGCATCACACAATTCCTTCTGATTTACAGATTTTTTGACAAAATTTTGGACCAAGCCTTCTTTAAAATGTGCTGGGAGGGTTTAGACACGAGCTATTGCCAAAAGGGTAATGAATGCAAAAGGGTTCCATGAAACTGCTCTTACAGAGGATATTGTTACAGTTAAAAACCAGCCAAAACAGCGTATTGTTTATTCTGTTATTATTTTTCAATCAGAGAGTGGGTCCAAACTTCTGGCCGGTAGTTTAGATGCACACTGTATGGACAAAAGTATATGGACAAGAGCCCAGTGGTTGAGAAACATTACACCAGCTAGAACTTTAATGACACTGCATTCAGATGCATAGATTTTAATCTGGAGTTGTTCCCCCCTTTGCAGCTATAACAGATTCCACTTTTCGTAGAAGGCTGTCCACAAGATTTTGGAGTTTCTCTGGGAATTGAGCTTGGGAAGCTCCATTCCAGTTCATCCCAACAGTGCTGGATGGAGTTGAGGTGCAGGCCAGTCAAGTTCTTCCACACCAAACTCATCCAACCACATCTTGATGGACCTTGTTTGTGCACAGCCATGCTAGAATAAACAAGGTTCTTCCCCAAACTGTGTCCACAAAGTTGGAAGTGTGGCGTTGTCCTGAATGTCTTGGTCTGCTCAAGCATTAAGACCTTCACTGAAAGTAAGTGGTCTAGGCCAAACCCTGGAAAACGTGTGTCCCAGTACATTCCTTCATAGCATAGCCTAGTGCACTTTATGGTTGGTAAGACAGGTCGCGCTGTGACACAGATGTGGTTCTTCAGGACCAGAAGAGGAGAAGAAGAGGAGGGACAGAAAGGTGGCCTCGCCTGGGCTCTGTTCGTGTGATCATATTTTAGAGCTATGGTCTCTTCGGCAGAGTTTATTTTAGACCAAATGCACATATTTACCTGATATATTTATCTACTCTTCGAAGCTGTTTTGATGCTCTCGTGCGGTGGAGAAATGAAGGCACGCGGCGTTTTCGTCGCCGTGTTTTTGTTCGGATTTTCTACAGTCGGTGAGTTTAGGCTTTCAAAAAAATAATATTAATGTATGCATACGGTGGCTTCCTGGTATAGGTATTTGTATTTTATGACCACTGACAGAAAAACAACCGAAGCCTTAATGTAATGCTGTTGGAACAGGACTGAAGAAAGCAGGGTTCAGTAGCGAATATATTTTATGTTTTTTTAGTCAGAGTATAAATGTTGTGTTCTTCTGTCAGCAATGTAGAACAACACCTTGTGTTTGTTTTCATTTTCGTTTCATTTTTTATTTAATAGAGGATCAGACAGGTCAGAATTGCTGTGGCATTTACTGTAACATGCGGGTACACTCACTATTCCAGTATTACACACGATAAATCATCTGAGAGTGTTCCTCTCTGTGTGATCTGAGCGGGTTCTGCTGGTTCCTCTCTGTGGGATCTGAGAGGGTTCTGGTGGTTCCTCTCTATATGATCTGAGAGGGTTCTGGTGGTTCCTCTCTGTGTGATCCGAGAGGGTTCTGCTGGTTCCTCTCTGTGTGATCTGAGAGGGTTCTGCTGGTTCCTCTCTGTGTGATCTGAGGGCGTTCTGCTGGTTGTGGTTTGGGGAGTGTTATGGTTTTGGAGTATTATGGCGTGGGCTGTATTGTTGTATGGGATTTATTGTGATATAAGGAATATTATAGTGTAAGGAATATCATGGTATGAACCATATTGTGGATATGGACGAGTGAATGTGATGCATGTCCTGGTTGAGGATAACCTTATGACCTGATGATAAAAGCTTTTAGATGTATTGTTTTTTTGTATTTTATTTTAGGCCTGTTACAATTATTACATTGTTATATATATTGTCATATTATGTTATCACAATTATTTGGGTATCTCAGAAAGCTCTGTTTCTTATTGTAAATTCTATCCAAATCCACTCTACAGAAGAGCCTGCTGCTTCTTGTTTATGCGATTTGCATGGATTTACATGACCATGCACTGCTTTTATATACGTATCAACCCCTAGACCTTTTTGTAAATTATTTATAGCATCAAGTTAGTGCAGTTGTACTTATAATGTGATAATGTGATTCTACTCTGTTCCGTTTAAGCTGTAATTACCTCCCACAGTCATTACCTTTCATAACCATGTGTACACATAGCAACCCGAGAAGACTGTGGACTGGGTGTGTGTTCCTCCTTTCCTTGGAGGCAAATTGTAAATGTAAATAAAGTATATTACCTTTGTTTTGACATGTCAAGGTCCTTAGAAATGCACCACGTCATCACTGTCAGACCAAAACCATGTGTCTCTATTTGTTGAGGTTTTTTTTACATAATTTGCAAATACCTTGTACGTTACGCTGTAAGAAAGTAATGAACGGATCAATACAAATGGCCCAAATTATGGAAATAATGAATGTACATTGAAAAAAAAAAAAAATTGATCCTTTTTCATATGACAAAATGTTCTGGCTAGTGCTATAACCCTGGATGAGGTTTATTATTTATTTGTGAGATAGCTAGGTTTTGTATAGCAAGCACTTTTAACTTCTATTTTGAAACCCTGCAAGAAAAACGTATGTTTTAGCTGACTCCACACACGATACTGCATATGGGGCCGTTCACATATCGCGGCTAAAACCGCTTGGAAAACGCGAGGTAGGGCTGGACGATATGGCAAAAATTTATATCACGATATATTTCTTAATTTTGGTCGATACGATATAATTCCGA
>JBBPDE010016836.1:0-11004 GCA_037974605.1 Nannopetersius ansorgii
ATGTGGAGCGCCTTCTGCTTGACAGAACAAGCTTGTAAATACTATTGCTTGTATTATACTTGTATTCAAACTTTTGGTTGCCTTCTGATGTTTGTGTCCTTGTAGATGGTAATTTACTGTAGATTTCCTTTGATGGTCAAGAACTTTATTGCAGGGAGTGCAAAACAATTTGCCTCCACTCTCATGAAGAACTGAGGGGTATTGTTTTGCTCGGTCCTTGCAGTCCTGCAGTGATAAAAGATGGTAAATAAGACTTGTCTCTCTCCTTTTTGCTGGCCATCATTAAAACGGTGCGTGTCAGCAGAGCAGTGATCATGCATGGGAAATACTGCCAACTACAGGCGTTGTAGAACAGTTGCGATTTTACATGAAGGATTTGGGGTGTTTTTTGCAAAAATTATGCGACGGAACAGAAAATATGTGGCATCGCGAAAATATGCGGTAAACTGCTGATTTCACGTAATTTGACGCGATCGCAAAATCGCGAAAAACTGGTGGGACTGTCCAATGTGTACTCGCAGCTTTATTAACAGCATTTTCATAACAACGAGCCAACAACATAACACGGGTAACATCCACGGTTTTTATTTCTGTGCAGCCCGCGGAACGGTACCACATGACCCACGGCCCGGGGGTTGGGGACCACTGCTGTAGATTGTACCATAAAAATCACTTTTTATAAATCACTATTTTACTTGTTAAACACTATATAGAATAAAATTTAAAAAATTAAATCAAAACAGTATACATTTTTAACATTTTAGAATTCAGGTAACTAAAATATAATTATTTTCTATGCTATTATTAATGCTGTTCTGACATTAAAAAGCTGCCCGTTTTTGACACAAATCATAATTTACACATGTATTTATTATACTGGATTTGTTTTGTTTATTATATATGTTTTGCAAAGCTGACCTCACAAATTCAGAAACATAAAATAATAATGATTTGACATCATGTCTTGTTTACATCACATTATATGGTTTTATAGTGGCTTCAGTCATTAACCCTGCCATGGAGGTCTATTGGCTCTTTTGCTTAAATGTTTGTTTTCAGCTCATTATTATTTATCTTGTGTAAATATTGAAAACAAATTTGGCAAAAAATATGTTGTGTTAAATTGTGATCTAAAATATTAATATTAAAAATATTAGCAAATACAACGATATGAAAAGAAACTCTATCAACCAGGTTTTATAACTGCAAACAATGTAATAGTAGGAAATAAATGATTGCTTTTTTTTAATAATTCAATTCTGATAAAACATTACAATGATCAACATTAACAAAAAATAAACACAGCAGTCATATTTTCCTAAAATTTGGCAAGAGATATTAACTGGCCAGATTTAAAACTAAATACAAAAAAACAAAGACTAACTGAAGTGGTTTGAGTTAGGTAGGCTTCTGGTGTTT
The DNA here is from genome assembly GCA_037974605.1 of Nannopetersius ansorgii. Lineage (NCBI taxonomy): Eukaryota > Metazoa > Chordata > Actinopteri > Characiformes > Alestidae > Nannopetersius > Nannopetersius ansorgii. Next base: position 1,420 of record JBBPDE010016836.1, read on the forward strand.
ACGGAGTTACTCCTGTGATAAGAAGGCATTGGGTTTGAATCTAAGGACTGCCAGTGGCACCACTGAGGTCCCCTTGAGTAAGATACTGTGCCCACACACTGCTGCATTGGTGGCAGCCCACAGCTTCACTTGGTGAATGGGTTAAAAGCAGAGAAAGAATCTGACACTGTTCACACTTTGTGCTATGCTGTATTCACGCATGACTAAAAGGGACCACTTTATTTATTCCTGTAATTAGGTTTACAAAAGTAGATTGCAACCAATGCAATGATTTTAAAATATTAAATTAAAGTCCTGCTATATTATTATACTTTTTATTGATTTTGAATTTCTATATTTGGATTTTGGGAGACTCATGATTGAAATGTTTCTCTGAAGAAGTTATTCAATATTAAATATTTTCCTCAAGCAATTGATAGATTGATGGATGAACAGACAGAAGAAGAGATTAACAAACAGAAAGATAATCACATTTTTCAGCTGAGAATTTTTGTTCTCATCGGCAAGTGCAGAAATTGGATTATGACATGTAGGCCATTTTTAACATGCTAACAAGTTAAAAGTGAAAATAAATCAGTATAAATTAGAGGTCGACTGATATATCGGGCTGATATTTAGCATTTTATACGATACTGGCATCGGCCGGGATCCAAGTTTAGTTTGCCGATATTCAGGCATCTCTGCGGACAGCCCAGTTTTGCTGACCCAGTTTTTTATGATGTGATCCATGCTGCCGCTTCTGCAGGACTTTTCGTGAGTTGTGAAAAAAAAGGGTAAGTGTTATAATCTGATATTTCAAAGTATATATATATATATATATATATACCAGATCTGGGAACGTTAACACGTTATTATCGCATTAACACATTGTTTACTTATCGGTGACAATTACTTTATCTCGTAAATAGAGATTTTAAAAATCCTTATATTTTGAAAGTCCTGAGCTTTTGCCTAAGTAGTGCGAGCATTACTATTTACTATCGTGGCAATCGTGAAGGAGAACACGAAGACACACTTTCTTTCAAGCAAACACATATTATGTTTCCTCAGCTCAGTCAGCTTTAAAACTTTTGCACAGAGTGAATATTGCATCCAAACTGGCATGCCCGGATACTACTCCACCACACAGCTCTCTACTCGCCTTTATCCTACAGCTAACGTTCTGGAGGAGGGTGACTGTTGAGAAGGACTCAAACTAACTACATGACAACACAAACATATATTTAACACATAATAAATCCCTATTGCTACTAACACAAACTACCCCCTCTAACATTCCCCAAAAACAACAGATAAGGTCAACCAGTCACCAATCACAAAGCCTCATGGGAAGTACAGCCCTGCCGTGCTGCTCGCTATAATATGGACAAATGTAATGGGACACCTGACTCCGCGCGAAAACCAGCCGACACATACCGAGCTCCCATTACTTTTTGACCATTACACCAAATGTGAGTTTAATAACACTACATTCAGATACAAAGACTTTCATATGGAGTTGGTCCCTCTTTGTAGCTGGTTTCCCCCCATGTTCTGGACTCCAAGGGGACAGACTTAAAGGTGCGAGTAATCGCGAGTTAACTATGGCAAACGTGAGATTAATCATGATTAAATATTTCTATATGAATTTATATATAATATTTATGTATAAAATTAGACTCTAATGAAAACGCAAGCACTTTTGAAAGAAAATGGGAATTGCTTAAGAATGGTAGAGAACTGGTGTAATGATACAACAGTTATAGGTTCCAGGTACATTAAATAGAGGTATTGACACTTTTTGGTCAATTCGAATCAACAATGGTTTTAATACGGGTACTAAAATCACCATTGATACAACATGCAGCTGGGACTACTAAGAACTTTCAGTGAGAGATGGGTGGGGTGAAGAAGACTCAGAGACTGGATTAAGAGATTAAAACAAAAAATTATATTTGCACTCTCCCTTTTGTATTGTATTTTACTTTTCCTCAGAAATAGTTTGTAACTTGAAAAGTTTGTTTACAAAATATTAGTCAAGTTGAAATGTTATATATTTATTTCTTGTTTAGACATTTTTAAACATTTAGACAGTTTTATTTGTTATTTATGTTCAAATTCATTTTTAGTCAGTGTTAAATAAATGTTAAGTATTTTACTACACAAACAGAAGGTGAATGTGTAATTTTTGACCAAAAACATATCGGCAACATATATCGGCCATCGGCTGACCCTGACTTCTACATATCGGCATCGGCTTTAGAAAAACCCATATCGGTCACCTCTAGTATGAATGCACTTCTAAAATGTAATAAATCAATAGCATTGAATGCCATTATGTCAATAATAGAACACATCACACATACATTTGTAAAGTGATGTTTCAGGTATTTTGTAAAATGCTTTTTTGTACAAAACGCTCCAGAATCTCAGTAGCAAAAATGGCTCCATAAAACTGATCGCCAACCAGAGCAACAGTTAAACACCTTGCCCTAAAACACTAAAACATGGTAATGTGGTTATTGATCGAATCAGGACCAAGGGGGCATTTAGAATGAGGACCAACAGGCCATTTAGAACGAAGGTCACACGTGTCACTTCAGATGGACTGACCTGGACAGATGAGTGCTCTACGATCCCTTAGGCAAAGTGAGCTATTGAGCTAAAGCAAGAGATTCAGGCCAGAGGAGGAGTATAATGTGTCCACCAATAGTAACTTCATGTTATATGACGTCAGTTGTGTCTAAGACACACAACGTACACTCAACTTTAATTAATCTAGTTAGGTTTTAACCATATTGGAGTGAGAAAAGAAAGTCTAACCTGATTGCAGGTGCCAATGTCAACACCACCCTTCAGATACTCCAGGACCTTATCGATGTTGCCTGCTCTCGCTGCCCGCAGGAAACTGGTGTTGCTGTCCGACTGCAAAACAGAAAGAGAAAGTGTCACTGAATGTATTTTTTTGTGAGGATGCAGTCGATTCTGAGTGCTAACGTCCCATGTCTTTAGCAACCACACCAAAGACACCAAATTCTGAGTAGTATTGAGTTGAAGTCACAGAGATGAATGAAGTTAAGCACCAGTCGTGGCAGTAAATTGAGTTCAGATTAGGATCAGTAGTTATACCTAACATCCACAGCTTCAAAATAAAGGTAAGAGTTAGCTACTTCGACAATTATTCAAGGTTCATGGTTGCTTTGTTGATAAGCAGCATTCAACATTCAACAGAGGCAACAGACAAATAGGCACCACAACAAATGTTATGCTTGTGTATGTAACAGTGTAGTGTGGACACTATGCAAACCAGAGTGAATAGTATTGCACAGGAGGCAGTTACAGCATTGACCAAAGTCTATGGGATGACAGCAACAATATAATAAATAACAATACAATACAATGCAATAGCAATGTGACAATACAGGGAGAAAGGGATGTAAAACTGAAACAATACAATAAATAGTCAATATAGCAATGTGACGGTAGTGTAAATAGGGCTGGGCAATTTGGCCTAAAATCAAAATCTCGATTAATTGAACATTTTCAACTCGATTATGATTAATGAGCGATTGTTTTATTTATTTTTTGCCCTCATAGTTCACTGACAAGTTTTTACAATAAATATGCTCACATATTACAAGTGAGAGGTTTTTGAATGAAGGGTGCGTTACTTGATTTTAAAATAATTGAAAGAAACACATACTATCTACTATCTATATTTTTAAAGGGAAAGTAATCGAAATAATCGACCTGGAAAAATTTGATCGATTATAGGTTCTAAATGTCAATTTCGATTACTTTTCGATTAATCGCCCAGCCCTAAGTGTGAATGGGATGTAAAACTGAAATAATAGATTAAATAGACAGTATAGCAATATGAAAGCACTTTGAATGGGCGGCTGGTTTTCGCCCTGCAATCAGAAAGTAGTGGGTCCGATTCCCAAGAGCACTAGGCACCTCTGAGGTACCCTGAGCAATGTACCATCCTCATACAGTGCTCCTCAGGCGCTGTGTTCCTGGCTGCCCCCTGTGTGCTGTGGTGTGTTCACATATGACAGAATGGTCACTTTCACTTCGCTTAAATCTAAGACAATACAGTAAGTAGACAATACAGCATTGTAACTGGGAAGTGTATGTAAACCTTCCACAATAAATAATATTGTACCATATTATCCAACTATGTGTACTTTTTAATGTTAATGTTAATATCAACAATACATCATGTAGCTCAGACTCCAAGCTAGCTTAACTTCTGCCCAGACTGGGGCTTTGCCTAGCCTGGAGCTTGGTCTACATAGCTACTGCAAAATGCTGGAACAGCCACACTGACTAGTAAAGTGTTAATAAAAGGAATTCTGTCACAAGCTTTTTGATTCTGGATAATTAATACAGAATTAATATATTGACATAAAACTAAATATCAGTCAAATACTTAATACCGCAAAAGATTTTGGCTTCCAACTAGTGTTTAATAAGTTGTTTTTAATTCAGTTTGATGAAATTTATGATTAATAGTTTTGTAAATATCATACAACCATTGGAAATCCCTCAACTGTGATAAGAAAACGGCCAGCCTAGTCAGTCATCAGTAGTTAAATACGTAAAGATGATATTAGGTATAACTAAAAGCATGTCATGAAACTACATTCTATGGTAAACAGTCAATACTTCCCTAAAAACAAGCTCAAACTGACTGCGTTATAGCAGGTACTATAGCTCAAGAATGGTAAAATGATGAAGTATGGTGCAGCATCACATAGGCTACTTCATCTTTTGACCATTTTTGAGATATAGCCAAATGTTATAGTCAAAAGTAGACACTGGTTCTGTTTTAAACAGCCTTGAGAGCAAAATCTTTATTGTGCTCCAAAACCACTAAACTAGGCTTGCTCTCTTTGGCAAAATACATTTTACTAAGCGTTCAGAAATATATAATATGACAATGCAATTAACACATTTCAGGACAATATCAGTGTCAGCACATTACTGTTAATTTGAAGCCCCTTTGGCAGTAGCAGCAAAACTCTCATCTACTGCTGCACAGAATTGCAGTTCCTCAGTCAGCACTGGCCAAGCAATCAGCAGCAGCTCACTGAACAGCAGGAGGATAAAACATCACCCAGCACCTCGGCTGAAAAGGGCAGTTGAATAAAGCTTTTGAGAAAGATGCTATGGATAACACAGAGAGTCAACCCTTATAATGGTTCTAAAATATGCACATTTAATTGATGTTTATTAAAGTTTAATGATTGGGTCAGAGTTGCCTTAGAAATATTTAATAAGCTGTTACAACATGAACAAAAAAACTAAAGTTCATTCATCTAAAGCTCAGATCTAGCTGTTTAATGATACGTGTCACGTGTCAGCTTCATCACATATTTCTATTCATCAGCTATAGCAGTTCACTAGTGCCCTTCTTATTTATGCACTTTGATTATTAATGATTTCTAATAATCACCAATTAGGGTATAAATCATTTTATGTCCTCACAATCTTAATATGGTCCCATTTCCCCCAAAATAGTCATTATCAGTACACCCAACATTGTTGTTCTATGTAAGAAGCAAACACACCCTTGATAACTGAGACACATTGCACATTGATTAAACACAGTCATATGAAAATACTTTTCAAGACAAATGAACCAAAAGAAACAGTCAAAACCTTACTTGGGATCAGGCCATGCTAAGACTGCGTTATTTGTATAGTATGTTTCACAACGAGCTTTGTCTTAAAGAAGCTTTACAGAAATAAAGACCCCAGTGAATGAGCCAAAAGCCCCAGAGGCACTGAAAAAATCCTTCAGAGCAAAAGGGAGGTCTTCCTAAGGTCAGGCTAGAGAGTGCAGCAGGTAAGATTATGAGCTAATTTAAGGACTGAATTAGAAACATACAGCAGTTTATAATGAAGGGAGGGTTGTCTATCATTTGATGAAGTATTAAGTTTAACCAAGGAAACTAATGATTAATTGTAGAGATTAATACACTGGCTGTGTATCACTCTATAAGTAAGGTCTTCTATGGAAGAAACTACACTCTCTTAAACTTTATTTTCTCATCCTGCCTGTTCAGATGTTGAGAGTTCCAGTTAAGAAGCTCACAAATCGCTCTAAATCCTGGCTGTGAGGATGATGCAACCTGTTTGTGTTGGTAGTCCCACTCCCTAAGGGGGCTCCAGTAGGTGCCAGGCTAGCGGCGTCTGTCTCACCCACTGCACATGGGCCATCCCTGCTCAGCCTGCTCTACTCAGGAGAATTGAAGAGGTGACTCTTAGAAGAACTAGTGATCTCACCAGGGAGGAATAACATTCAGCCCATGGTGGTAAAAACACTTTCAACCAATGCCCCATGACCTGTAGAGTTTCTTTACACAACAAATGTGATATAAGAAAATTGATGACTAATAAATGTGAAGAGCAATTCTTTAGCCAAGGACTCTTTATTTAACAGTAGACTTTGGCAGCCAAGAAACAAGATTATGCCATGAACTGCACAACTTTTTCTCCCAGCACCACCTGATTGGCTGAGTAATGTCCTACATTCTTATTCCGCCGAGTACCGGTTGCTGAGGAACAACTGTTCTGTTACATATGTTCAACTTTAGTACATTCAGAAATACAAGTAAAACTGTGGATCATTTCTATTAGATACTAACTGAGGTGTAATTCATTTGGTAACAGTCTGAAGAAGAGTGTCACAGCAGGCCTACAACAAATTTGTTGACAACTTGTCGTTATCCCTTAAAGCAATTGTTCTCAACCGTTTCAACATTAAGTGGCCACTTGGCCACATTAGATGTTATAAAATAACTAAGTGCGGACCAATGGCCTTTCTCGATTTTAGATTCGCCGCCCAATGAAAAGCCTTCTCAGCCCATCAGTGGTCCCAGTGGTTGAGAAACCCGGCCTTAAGGCAATTTTTGCTTGCCCGCTGTTTCACTTTACACTTAACACACTTTACATGTACACTGACATTTGTCTGCTTGTTTCTCTATAAGGTAAGAACATTTAATCAAATGTCCATCAGATCTCCTGTTCTCCTTACAAACTGTCCAGTATATCATCCTTCAATCAAATATCTTGTCTTGTTTAAGTGAGTTATGGCGAATAAAGATTAAAGCTTCAGCTGTCAGAGGTATATCCCATCTCTTTACACATCTTGGGTTTTTGGATTTGCTGGACAAAATTGGCTGTTTTGCAACATGCAGCCTTTTTCTGAACTGAAAAGATTGATCCATTTCATCTAGCTTGACTCTGTGTCTGTAATAACAGCAAAGGTCATGGACTAGTCTATACATAATAACTTAAATCTAAAGTAAAGCACTCATTGGTCAAAACGGGCCAGGGTTTCTATCCAATTATACAAAGCAGCCAGTCTGTTAAAGACAAAACAATGAGGAGGTTAATCGCTTGCATCTAAGAAATGAAGTCTGCTCAGACTGGAGAACAGATAGGGGGGGAATTGTCTTCAGCTTCACAAAAGCACCACTGAGTGGGGCACCAGAACACTCTGATAATATTCAACAGATTCCTCCCAAGCTGCATTATGTAAGAAATGCTTACATTATCCTCATTCAATCTATAATAGGACAAACAAAATATCAACAATCAAGGTTTTATGTCTCAGACCTTAATTATGGGCGTGAGAGCAAAAAGGCTGTTTGTCCTTATACATCCTACATAAACAACAGCTCTCAGAAAGTATGCTAACATTCTTGAGACTGGAAAAAACAAGGCCTGGGACCAAGAGATGGTGATTCAGTCTTTATTTTGATGAAGTTTTATGAACAGATGTGAAAAAAGCATGGAAAGGTTGAAAATAATAAACAGTTCTTAAACCCAGCTGCAACTTTTCTAGACATTAACCCAGAGGAGCAGTATGTGTGAATGTAAATGTTCAGTTATTAATAGAAATATATATTTCTGATTGCATCCCTGTGTAAATATGGCCTGTCACTGTTTAGAAAATTCACAGCAGGAGTGGGCGTGTTGGTGACATTATAATGCAACTAAAGTAAAATCTGAAGAAAACATATGACGGTAAAGAAAATGATATGTTTTCTAAACTTCTGTTGGGGCGAGGTCAATGCTGAACTGGCCAAGGAACAACCAGAGGCTTGGTTGTTTATGACCAAACTATGCACCAACTATGTGACCATGTCAGGTCCTTCGGCAACAGCACCCCCATTCACCCCCAACCCCATCTAGACCAAACTTAGAACACATCCGACATTGACAATCTCTTGCTGAAAGAGCAACTCATGCTTTAAACATTTTAGCAACTAGTTTTCAATCCCCTTTACAAGATGAAGGTCAATCAAAAATTGCTTAAGTAAATCTATACATACTGATGTAACAGAGTAACATATAAGTATAACACTATGAGCAAACGAGAACACACATCAGATCTCATTTTCTGGGAACCATAACTGTGTCAAAAAGCCTTCGACTCACCAGCTCTACTTTAAACATTTATTCAGAGAGTGCTTCTGTCCTCTAATCAGTGTATGTTGTGAAGGATTTATGAATAATGCAACATCCCAAGGCGCCCAATGCCACTGGAAACATCCACGCCCCGCCCAGTAGCCATGGAGACCAGTTGGTCTCTGAAACCATGACAACAAAGCCTGTCACTCAATTCAACAAGCAATCATTCAGCGAACAGACCCAGGTTCTTTTATTAATGTAATTTAATGTAACAACATTTTATTCTAAATCATTTTGAGCCATTTCTATTGATCCTATCAGCACTAGATAATAACACAATGTAAAGAGCAACTACCAAAAAAACTGCATCACATATACAATGCAAGTCTCACTACAGCAGCAACTCAGTTTTGTTCAGTAGCTCCACTCAGTTTTGTCCTCTAATATACTTAAAAATGCTTGAGAGGATGTTTCTTTTGAGGGAAAAAAGTTACAGACACAGAGTCTGGCAGCCAGTCTAGCTTTAAGCTGGCAAACAGAGACATAAATATGCCACATATAAAATGCCTTTCTGTAACACGGGCAGACAAGATGTGTTTCTCTAAAGAGTGGGATAGGGTGTGTATGCACTGCAGTAAAATAGGGATGCACAGTGCACTGTTCATTAATCATTATCATAATATTAGCTTTTGCAGAAGACTGCAGTGCACAATTATGAACCCTCTAACCAATCAGTTTCTGTTACTGTGTTTCAATGATGTTTTTCAAGATTCCAAGGTATCCATGTAATTCATCAAAAGCGAATAATATTGATTCACCAATGTGTGAAACACAGTCACAAAATACAAACCTTTAATACAGGGATGCAAACATTTAACACATGTACACGCTGTGTACCACCTGCTGGGTGCACCATATACACTATAGTTACAAACACATTTCTGAAATCCCCAGAACAACACTAAAGCACATTCCCTTTCATGTCATCCAGCTAAACAGAGCAACAAGGTAACTACAGCAAAATCAGTAAACCAGAGAGAGAGAGAGAGAGAGAGAAAGAGGGAGTGACAGAAATAAAGAGAGACAGAGACAGAGAAAGACGATACAGATAGAGATAGATAGATAGATAGATAGATAGATAGATAGATAGATAGATAGATAGATAGATAGATAGATAGATAG
>JBBPDE010016845.1:0-11004 GCA_037974605.1 Nannopetersius ansorgii
TTAGACCCGTCTCTAATCTTCACTTTATAGGCAAGATGATAGAGAAAGTAGTTTTTAATCAAATCAATAGCTACCAAAACACATAGGGTGTCTTTGATGGCAATCATTCAGGTTTCTGTCCATGTCATAGTAGAGAAACTGCTCTAAAAAATTACTAAATGTTGTTCACAGACGCAGTAAAATAAGCCTTTGACATTGTTGAGCATACTATTCTGCCAGACAGGCTTGAAAACTGGGTTGTACTTTCAGGTACAGTCTTTGGTTGGTTCAGGACACATTATTCTCTTTAAGAATTTCACCCAGAGGAAGCTAGATGGGCTAGAGACAAAATGTCACCTGCCATCGAAGTACAACCTGAACCACTAAGGGCTGTAACTGAGAGCTCAGCCCAGTTTTTAAGTCTGTCTAGCAGAATGTTATGGTCACCAACGTCTAAGGCTTAGATAACCATGCAGTTCTGTGTTGCTCTCTCAACAAGTGACTTTGGTCCAATAGATTCAGGTACACAAGAAAACTTTCTCCAAGTAAATAAGGCAAAATAGAGCGAATCTTGTTTGTAAGTAAAGAAAGAAAATCACTTAAGGGAAGATAAATCTAGAGCTAAAAAATACCTTGGTGTGATTATGGGTGGAGACCATAATGATCACATTAAAGCTGTACCAAAGTCAGCATTTTGGTACTTTAAAAGCATTGCTTCAGTTAAAGACATTGCGTCCAAATAAGAAGATTTTATCCACGCCTTTATTTTCTGCAGGGTCAACTATTCTTTCCTTCAGGAATTCCTCAAAAGCCCATTAGACATCTCCAGATCATTCAAAATGCTGCTGCCAGAGTTCTAACATACGCAAAGTTCTGTTTATGGTAAGAGTCGATAAAAAGTGCAGATCTGCTGTGAATTATTTACAATGAAACACACATTGGCTCTCAAAGGTGTTGTTGCTTTTAGTTCTCCCATCCAGTATTGTGGCCACCTGTTACTGCGGTACAGTAATCCTCCACTTTTCGCGGGGGTTAGGTTCCAAGAGCACCCGCATAGAGTGAAAAACCGTGGTGTTGTGTTTTGGGGAGAAAAAAAAGCTTAACAATGCCCCCAATATGACCCCAAATGTGCTCCCAGAACACTTTAATTTTGTTTTAAACTCAGCTTAATGCATTACCCTTAAAGAAGATGTAAAGGTAAATAGAAAATCAGAATCAGAAAACTTCATTGCTTAAAAAGACATTAGCAGTCCTCGCACTTTTCACTAATTCATTGATTTCAAACCATTATTCATTGTGTCCAAGCCACTCAGTGGTCAGTGGCGTTAAGGACATCTCTGATGTGTTTTAAGTATATAATCCTGGTTGGTCTCTTGGATCTGCAGGAGCTGCTCAGCTAGTGGTGAAAAGTGTGGAAACTAAACCTGGGGAAATGACGTTTAGTCGCTATGATGCTGCTGCTGGAACCAACAGCCCATCAATCTCAGATCTGCTCCAGCTGTAGTCAATTTTATTTTCCTCCACCTTCTTTTAAATAGCTTCACTTCGAATCACTTTCTTTTATTAATTTTATATGTATTCGTTTATTTCTTCATTGTTTATTACACTGCCTGACCTTTCGTGTATGATAATATGCTTATAAATAAACTTGACTTGACTAGATATATGTGTATATGAATACAGTAACCCCAGCTTTTTGCTGGTTATGTTCCAATAGCACCCGCGTATAGTGAAAAACCGCGTTGTTGTGATGCCTATTTTTATAGTGTAAACCCTAAATATGCCCCCAAATCATTTTAAACTCTGTTTAATGCATTACTTAATGCATGCATTAAAGCCAAACCCATAATTCCCGCCGAGATATGCAACTCGGAAGGTCGTGGGACAAAAGTATTGGGACACCACGATGAGGTGAGCGAACCCCTGATCTACTCGGGCTAAAACTACAAATAAGGACTCATTGGAAATGTCTCCTTTCCAACGAATTCGAAACAAGTGCTTCCAGGTGGGCTACAGAGTCCCCTGGTTTGAAAACATCCAGAAAAAATATATTTATTGCCACAAAAAAGCAAAAGAGGGCAAGGGTTTGCGGTTTCTGCGTTATTGTGGGGATTTCTGTGCTCTAAATCCGTGTTAAACTGGGGTTACTGTAATCCTATGTCCTGACAAAGTACAAAAACAGACATGTGCCTGTGTGTGTGTGCGCAGTGATAAAATGGGTAGTATAGCGAAGTGGAGAACAGTAAGAGGGATAGTCTGTGCCTCACATTTCACCCCATCACTCAGAGGAGAGGCAATCATGGAAAATTGTCTGTGAAAGGTTGGGTGGCTGTAAAAACCCTTTTTTGAGACATTCTTCAATTGCATCTAACTTTGACTCATTTTGCTGTAAGAGAAGAATGATACCACTCTTATTCTCTGACTGTCAGCTCACGATATATACCTGTTGTCTCCCTGTTGTCCAGTTTTATTATTAAAGTAAAACTGTAATCTGACTTGAGAATCTAAAACACAATGCTGTTGCAGTATACAATAATTGTGCACAGTTTAGCAAAGCACTGCAAACACATTTCACAATAAAATGTAAAAGGGTAGCAAACTAAATTAAAATGCATTCCTTTTAAAATGGCAGCATGTTCCATTTGTCCAATGACAAACAGAAATTTATTGCTAAAGGTGTTTTATGCTTTTTGACCGTTGTATGACCCCTAAAGATTCTCGATGCTTTTAGACCATATTATGATCCTGTGCTTGTTCCTGTGATTTGTACTGTTCTGCGATTTATGGTGAGGGAAGGTGCTCTTAACTCTTAGAAGGTCTTCAGGTCTGTGGGACCCGTTTTCAGTATTTAGCTTGAGACAAATTATGCTAATAATTATTTTTTCAAACTGAGATTCATTGGCCTCGTCTCATTTTCTGTGAGGAACGTAAATGTTTAAAATAAAAAAATCAAACAAAAATAAATGTGCCATTTCTATTCATAAATTTGATTTAACGAAGGCAAATGGAACAAATCTAACATGTTTGGTTTATATTATGTGCGAATGGGAAGAAGCAAACATCTGCTGAGAATTTAAACAGAAAAAGGTTGAATGTGTTGAATTAAAAGCCCCAAAATGCAATGGGTGCACCTGACAAAGACCCTGACAAAGACCTTAGACCCTCTAAGATGACTTTGAGATGGGAAGGTGCTGACATTCTGTAAATTAGATGCACAGATGTTTGTGGAACATATATCTCCAGATAATAGAGTGTTTTTTATTATTGTGTACTAGAGTAACAACTATAAAAGAGTCAGTGATGATACCAACTGCATGCATTCTGTATGATGGAAGTCCTCTTAGAAAAGAGAATAATGCACGAGATCGAAAGAAAGAGTTCATATTCAAATGTAAACTAATGGACAGAAATTCAAATGTAAACTAATGCTGATATTCAAATAAATGAATAAATAAATGAAGTCTAGAACACATAACAAAATGGTAGTTTTCACAAGTGATTGCTTAACAGACGTTACAATGGAAGTCCCAGTAACTTTAAGGAGATTTTTTATACAAGGCTGTTTAATTTGTAGAAAAGTCTTTACCCCTTAGTTTATGAAAGCATTCATGAGTGGAAAATGTTACTGCTTATCTACTTATTTATACAATATTGTATATACATATATAGATTTTTTTTTTATTTCATGGATCATTTGTTTTTTGATTATGTCTTACCCCATTAAGGTGTGAAATGAGTCAACCTGGGCAGCATTTTTAATGTTTTACTATTAAAAAGTGATACATTCTTGGATGGCGCCCCTCCCCACCTCAAGGTGAATCCCTGTTAGACTGAGGTTCTCCTCATCGTCGGGAATCCATCACAGAGTCAGGACCTCAGCATTACTTCGGAGAACACAGTTATCATCTCCTCAAAGAAGACAAAAAACCTTGGTGTCATTCTCGTCGCATGGTGACCACCTTTCCACCTCTACAACATCAGAATCCGACCCTTTCTCATCACTGAAGCTATGCAGTTACTATTCAAGAGAAGAGGAAGACGTGCCCCAAGACTCTTTTCAGTCTTGGCCCCCCAGCGGTGGAACAAACTCCCTCTGATTATCAGATCTGCGTAGTCCCTCGCTGTCTTCAAGCGTCCTCTCCAAGGAGCACCTAGGGGACTAATGAGTCCTAACACTTATTGCTTGCACATTTTTCCTGTATTAAACAAACAACCTCTTCACTCTTGTCCAGGTTTTTTTGTTTACTTTGTCCTGTGATTGGAAAGTCCGGGTTCGATTCCCAAGACCGCTAGGCACCGCTGAGGCACCCTGAGCAAGGTACCGTCCCACACACTGCTCCCCGGGCGCCGTGTTCGTAGCTGCCCACTGCTTCACTTGGTGAATGGGTTAAATGCAGAGGAAGAATTTCGTGCCTTCCCCTTTTTGTCCCACCATGGATAAGTGCATTTGTCACCTCCAGCCTAAACATCTTCATTTTTTTGTGTGATACAGCAGCCATGCATTGCAGAAATATAAATGGCAAAATCAGCCATTCGCCAAAAACCTACTGACAACTCATCAATTCAGAGAGCATCTCCTCTCCTGATCCATCTCCTTTCCATCCATCACTATCCATCTCCTTTCCATCCATCACTATCTATCTCCTTTCACTACTCCCTACATAAAGATTTTAGCACTTAGATCTCCCTGCCAATAGAGGCACATGCATCATGTGTTGAATTTTGCCGAGCAGGAGCTAGAGTGATAGATTTGTTGCTGACCCATTTAACAACAGTCGCTTGTGGCTCATTATCAACCCTGCAGTTATAGCTGCTTCGCTCTTTCCTCAACAGAGCACTACCATCACCGAGGGTTCATCCCTTTGCCCTGTTATTTCATATAGTTCCAGACTTTGCAAACCAATAGAATCTTTCGGGTGAATAATGAGGCTTAGAGATCAGAAAAACACACTCTGATTGGTTCCCGAGGATCTTGCAGTGCCAGATTTGCTCTGGATATGTCAGGAAATCCTACACTACTCCAGACACACCAGTGCGAATAAAGATTTTGACACTGATGAGGTTTGCTTGGATGACCCAGACCCTTGTAAGTCACCATCATTTTTGTTCCCCTTGTAAATTGACTGGTTCTCGCTCAGTACAACTATTGACTTTTTTCAACATTTGATTCACCGCTTCCTCTTCCTCTCCCTCCTCAGTACAACTATCCTCACTTTGTGACTTTATACTTGCATGCTGCCTCAAAATGATTACCTCCACTTGCCTTTCTGTTACCATAAATATGAGGAAAATATGCAAAATATATGTGTATACTTTCAAAATGCACATATCTGTGAATATCAACATCTTCCAGTTTGAAAAGAAGTTTTGAATCTTTCACATTGAGAAACTTTCTACTTTTAATCTGGCGCACAATCTCCACACTACGACGAACACAGTTGAACAATTTCTTTTCATTCATCAGCATATTCGGTCAATAGGCATACATGTTTCATGAATTGATACCATTGTTTTATAGAAAATAACTATAATAATTACACAATTACAGCCTGAATACATGTGAATACTGAACCAAGTCATGTGACCTAGATGCTAGTAACAGGCAAGACCTCTTGATTGAGTGCAAGCCTTCAATCAGCCCCCCCAATGGGATGTTTGCATCTCCTGATGCACATTGCCTTGTTAAACACTGTTAAACAAGAGTAGCATGGGACGCTCCCTTTCCTTGTTTGTTTTTAAGCAAGGAGGGGTAATCAAGGGTAAAGAGATATCCAATTGAAATGGTACAATAGAAATGTGTATTTAAGGAAAATAAAAAGGTTTGAGGACTAAGATATCAGTTGCAATTAAGCTGTTATGAATGATCGATCACATTACTCAAAACTAAAACAAGGCATTCAGTTGGATAAGCTCTAGAAATGCTCTATATTATCACATGTATTGTATTGAATAGGTGTATTTAATTAAGATTTCAGTGTAAAAGTGAAATTAAGAGGCATTTTTGATTAGAAAAGGTCATTTCTACCCCTGCACACTCGAGACGGAAATATGAATTTGAAGAATGCGGTCGGAAATGTGTAATTGATGGATCAAGTAGAAGTGTAGTGTACACTATCT
This sequence comes from Nannopetersius ansorgii, assembly GCA_037974605.1. NCBI lineage: Eukaryota > Metazoa > Chordata > Actinopteri > Characiformes > Alestidae > Nannopetersius > Nannopetersius ansorgii. The sequence goes on from JBBPDE010016845.1 coordinate 6,097, forward strand.
GCTCCTGTTATACATACATTATGTGAATATTTAAGGCTTAGTTGAGCACAGCCCACAATATTTGGAGAAATATTTGTAATTGGTCGACATTAATGAGTTCTGAGTTCATCCCTTGCTCAGAGAAATCTTCCTGAGTGTATGATGCTTCCAGTTTGTCTGTGTTCCTGCCTCAATTGTTATTGACATGCCCTTCCCTTAAGCCGTGTCTTGCTCTATTCATATCTTGACCAACTGTAGACAACAGACACCTGTGCCTCTCTCAAACACGCACGGAGTGGAGCACGCAAACATAAACGTATGTGCTCCATAACAAATCTCATGCTGAAGCAAAAAATCATTGGTGTACAGCTATTTTACAAATCTTATTAAAAAGATTTAAAGGGCCAGCATTACAAGGGGAAATATCACTAATGTTTCTAGTATTTAAACTTTAATTAAACAGTCTGAAAATGACCATACACCAATTGTTTAAAATGTTAACATCTTTTTTTGATGTTATAAAAAACAATGCATTTACATACAGTAGGGAATAACAGACACTTTTCTATTGCAGTGCTAATATCCACCTCACATGTATATACATAACGTGTATTAAATCCATTTTATCAACATTTGAAGAAAAAGGTTTGTTTCAATTGCAGAGCCCCATATCACCAACCTTTGTACTTCAGTATGAGTGTGGTGTTCTTGGGATCATTCTCTCTTTCTCCAAACTGGATTATCTAATCATTGCCAGCGAGATCTATTTAGTTTTGATCAGAGGACATTATGCCCAAACAGTTCTGATTTGTTTAAGCACTTTTATGCAAATTTTAAATCCACATCTCTGTGCTCTCTGTACTTTGCAGAGTGTGGAGCACAGGACTGGAGATGACTGCTGCACAGATCACAAGTTACAGTATTGTTCTCTGGGTATCTGTTGTTACTACCAGTCTCGGTTTTTCCTGCAACACTGTTAAAGTAACTGCTGGCTTCTCTCTTACCTTCCTTATCATTCGTCTCCGAGAAATCTGTCCGTTTATCATTTATCAAACCAGTTGTACACCAGGAATGTTTAAGGTCTTTGTTGACCTTCCATTTGTTGGTTAATTACTCTGTCAAAGAAGACTTTAGGAAGCTCTTTTGCCTTTATCATGACTGATACTTGTTTAGTGAAATCTTAACTAACTATCTTTTAGGATTTTGCAGAAGAAAATGATCGTGAGGTGTGGCCTCCATGAATCAGGAGCCCGGTCTCACGAGTTTTTGTGCAGCCATCACGAAATACAATTTAATCAAAATGCGTGCTGCGACCATGATTTAATTTTTTTTTTCATGCTAGGACAACGCTTCACTACCCTGTATTTTAATGCACACTGCATAACATCGCCGGTAACAGCAGTAACTGGTGACTGAGGGACAGTAGGAGAGAAATAGTTGATTCTTTATCGTTTTTGTTTGCAAAGCCATTGAAACAGACTGAAATGCCATGAGATGGGGAAAGTCTCTAACCCTAACATTAACTCTAACCTTATCCTTAAACCTCAACCTAACACTAACCCTAACCCTAACCCAACTGTGACAGTCACCAGTTAGCGCAGATACTGCCGATGTTACGCAGTGCGCATTAAAATACAGGGTAGTGAAGCATTTTCCTAGCACGAGAAAAGCCGGAAATTGTGATCACAGCACGTATATAGATTGAATTGTACTTCATGACGGCTGCACGAAAACTCGTGAAATCGGATTAATCTCAACTGACTTGTCTTCCTTGTGTTAACACTCCATTCACACAATGTAAAAGAAAAGGCAATTCATCAGACATGGGCACCTTCTTCTGTTGCTCCATGGTCCAAGTCTGATGCACACATGCCCATTAGAAGTGCTTCTAGTTAGCATGGGCATTCTGATCAGGCTGTTATTGCACTGCCCCATACACAAGATCTGATACAACGTGTGTCCTGACACCTCTCCTTATCATAGCCAGTATTTACTTTTTCAGTCATTTGTGCTACAGTAGCTCTGTGGGATTAGCCATACTGTTTAGCCTTCACTCCCCATGTTCATCACTGAGCCTTGGGCACCTAAAACTAAGTTGCTGGTTCACTGTCTAGTCATCATGATTTGGCTCTAGTCAGAGTTGCTCAGATCCTAACACACATCCATTTTCCTGTTTTTAACACATCAAATACTACAGAACTGTTCAGTTGCAGCCCCATGTGTCTCACGCCTTGACAGGGGTCGGTTACACACACACACACACACACACACACACACACACACACACAAATATAATAACAGAACAAATAAATCCTGAAATGTGGGATTTAGACCCTTCCTCCTCTTTCCTTTATGCTGAAAAGCGTCTCATATCTATCTGCCTGTTCCCATCTCAGCGGTGTGTAAAATTTCATTTTTTTTCACAGCCTTTAACACCTCTTTATATTAAAGCCTCCCTTCCTGTTTTGCTCCAGCAGTGAACATGCTCACTTATCACCTTGGCTAGAGTGCTGAAAGAGGTCTGACCTCTTTTATCTTGACTGGCAGCAGTGCTCAAGACTGGCCTCTTCAGGAACAGGGTAAACATTTTTACAAGAAGGATTTTCATGTTTTACTTTTTCACTTCTTCCATTTCTTTCTTTTTCTTTATTTAGACCACATGCATATAATAAAACATTCAAATGGCAAATTACAAACCTTACAGAAGAAGCTTTTGCTGTTGTCTTGCTGTACTACTTCAAAGGACAGCAAGTGATGGTGCTGGGACAGTTTCAGGAGTCACAACTTTCCTTTTGAAGTGTCTATTTGAAGTTCTTCTTTTGAACATTCATTTAAAGTATAACTGAATAATTGCTGCTCATTACTGTGATTTTTTTGTTGTTGGTTTGGGGATGAAATTAACCCTTTAAGACCCACAGGAAAACATGGTTTTACCTGATATATCCAAAACATCGGTACGAAACAAAAATGCTTATTGATCTGTATTATGTTTGTCCCAGTGCAGCTAACAATAAAGGAAGATGTGCATCTTTAATACGGCACATGAAACACAGCAGTTCACACAAAGCTCTACATTTATGTTTCAGTGTGGAAATGCATGTGAGAGCCATTATCAAATTCTGAGACTGGATCATCATATTTAATGTTAATTCACAGCAGAGATTCGTTTTCACACTCATCCCTCACATGTGCACAAAGATGTGAGCAGCTGTGATGCTGTCAGCCTGTTTCCAAGTTTTCACAAGTCTGTTCCCTCTTGCACACTTTCCTTTGAAAGGATATGATGGAGCTGTACCATTATGAGATGATCATTAGCTCGCCTTGTAGTCTGCTGCAGATGAGCAACCAGTTTCTCATCCCAAAAAAATGGGGCCAGTGTACAAACCCTAATTTGAAAATGAAATGGTAATGGCTGCGTCAGGCTAATTCTGGTCTTTTGGCTTCCCATCTTCCATTGTTCAGGAAGCGCTAGAAAGTATGTGTATATGTTTCTCTCTCTGTATAAGAGCCACTTATTAGCTACAATAGGAGATTGGTGTTGTACAAAAATGATGTGCAGGAACCTGTCTGTTTTACGTGGTTTGGCATTACACTGAAAAGTTGTCAACCGCCATGAAAAAGAAGAGGAAGTCTGCTACAGCATGTAGCATGACTGCCCCATGTCTTGTCCTCGTATTTTAGTATTCCCCACACCATTTTCAACATTTATCTCAGTTTATTTTGTATTAGTAAGCTGTGCCCTTTCTAAACATGTAGGTAGAGAGAATTATTTCAACATTTCTTTTCAAAGGGAACGAGTCTTTGCATGCTGCTAATGCTAACCGTTAATGCTAACGTTTTTTCAAGCAGTAAATTTGTCTGATTCTGATGATTTATTTACCTTTGCATTAAACAAAGGGTAATGCATTAAACTTAAAAGTGTTCTGGGAGCATATTTGGGGCATATTTAGGGGTTACACAAAAAAAATAGGCATTTTAGGCATTTTTTTACCAAAACACAACAACGTGGGTTTTCACTGTATGCGGGTGCTCTTGGAACGTAACCCCCCGCGGGGATTACTGTATACCTTTTTACAACACTACTACTACCACTACTACTATTGCAACTATACACATATATTACTAATACTACTACTATTACTACTACTGTTACAGCTACTGATACTACTGCTACTACTACTACTAATAATAACATGACTTAAACCAAATTGTAAGAAAATATTTTTACCCTTAAAATAAAAGTATGTTTTCTCTTATCCTGTTTTTTTACCATTTTGGTGATTTTGGGGATCTTTTTTGGGGGGTTTTTTTGTCTTTTTTGGGGGAGAGTGTCACGGTTTGGTCAGCGGCCGTTAGGGGTCGCTGCTTTCTGCTTTCTGTTCTTGTGTTTGTGGGCTTTTATTTTGAAATGTTCTGAGTTTTGCTTTGGTCACGTGTCCTCTGTGTGTCATATGCCTTCTGTTTTGTCACGTGTCTCTTTAGTTCCAGCTGTCTCATGTTTTCCCCTAATTTAGTTAGATATTTATGCCTGTTTCTGTTAGTTAGCCCTCATGTGTCCATCACCTCGCTTTCCCAGCCTGTAACCTGTGTTTGAAACCTGTTTATGCTCCTGGTGGCCCACATGCCCGTTTGTTTTTATTTTGTTTTCATTTAATAAAGTCACGAGCATGGAATCCTGGCTATCTGTCCGTTCCTGCGAACCCCGAGGTAAATCAGAGTCTTGGGCTCGCGCCCTCGACTCTGACAGAGAGAGCAGAGGTGCAACAATAATCTTTTGTCTGTGTGTTAGATATAAAAATACAGCTCTTTTTTGGGGGAGGGCTCCAGCCATATGGGTCATGTGTATGTACATCTAAGGCCTCGTTTACACTGTCAGTTAAATGTGACCCAATTCCGATTTTGTGCTCATATGTGACACAGATCGGATCT
>JBBPDE010016873.1:0-11003 GCA_037974605.1 Nannopetersius ansorgii
TTCTCTTCCGTCCACGCCCAGGGAGATTAGCTACAGTGCCATGGGTTGCAAACTTCTTGATAATGTTGCGCACTGTGAACAAAGGCAAATCTAGATCTCTGGAGATGGACTTATAAACTTGAGATTGTTGATATTTTTTCCACAATTTTGGTTCTCAAGTTCTCACACAGCTGTTTTCTTCTTTCTGTTGTCCATGCTTAGTGTGGCACACACAGACACAATGCCAAGACTAATCTACATTCCATACCTGTCTGAGTTTGGTGCTGACAGCGGCTCCCACTCCAGTTGTGAGGGCAGGTGCACTTGTACTGGCTCACTCCCTCAGAACAGGTGCCACCATTCAGGCATGGGTTACTAGCACACAGCCTAACATCTGCAGGAATAAAAAGAACATTACAGAAAGGATATCAAAAACAAAATAATTTAATGATGGTGATGATCATCATACTTTCCAAACATATCACAGCATACAGAAGAAAGAAACTACGCATTCACAAAGAGAACAACTTAGCATGGTTTAAACAATCTGTTGCTTTTAACATATGATATACATGGTATTGAGGATTTAGTTGTTTATCAGTAGGGGAAAGTGGGGTGATTTGTGCCAGGGGGGTTGGTCACGTGAGCACACGTTTTTGAAGAGTCATTTTACTCATCCAGCTAAAAAAAGAAAGCCCCATTGCATGAGAGATAAGCACATTTAAGTTCAAACGTTTTTTTTTTTTTTACCTTTCACAGTAAAATTTCCAATTATCAAGGTTTTTTGATTGCTGTGTCTGAAAAGTTATACACAAGTTTGAACACATGTTTTAGGGTTTTGGTGACCTACACCAATATACAGTGAGCATGAGATCAAAACTGCTGGATGATGGTAGAGTTGGGGTGATTCAAACCCCAACCCTCGGATTGCAGGGCCATTGCCATAACCACTAGGCCATCCAGCTGCCTGATATCAGCTATTCTACAGTTTGGGGTCTCCTTTGCAGTAGTTTTCATTTTATAATATGTCGGATGTTTTCAGCAAGGCCTTCTTAGAAAAAGACATCATCTGCAAGGCAGTATATGTTTCTGTATATCCTGTCCAGCATTAATAGTGCCTTCCCAAGTGTGCAAGCTAAAGCTAAAGCCCCATTGCATCACGGGTGCTCCTTTTTTAAACTATGCACTGATAACAAGCCAGACGGTCCCTCTCTTCTCCAGCCTGGAGGATGCAGCATCGATGATTTCCAAAAAACAAATCTATGTTTTCGGCCCACAGGACAGTTTTCACATTCAGTCCATCTTAAACGAGTTTGTCAGTTGCCCTGAATGTTGTCTTGTCCTTTCTTGTTTAGTTGGGTTGTTGCTCTCGTGTTCTGTCCTGTTTGCACTTGTGGTCTTGTGTTGCACCATTAAACTCAGTTTAATGCATTACCCTTCAAAAAATGTGAAGGTAAACCGACATTCACCTCTTTTAATTTACAGTAATAACAAAACAGGGCTTTAAGAAGAACAAAACGAAAAACAAGCAAAACACAGACGATCCACCTGAGAGAATCTGGTCTGTAGCTGCCAAAGAGGATTCAACAGCAGCAGTAAGGAGAAATAAATAATCAGACAAAAAAAAAGCTGCCTTTTGGGCTTTTCTACTGGTTCACCATGTACTTTTGACACAGTGTAAATGACAGCTGGATTGAAAAAAAAAAGCCAAACGTCACAGTATACCAGCTGTTAATGTGACACCAACGCTCTGTTAAGGTACTCATTTTTCATAATAAAACAAATATACAAATATAAAGGCCCAGATGACTTATACAGCAGGACATTTACAGTACCAGTTTATTGTCCTGTAATATTTTCCAGTACCTTGATGCATTCATGTTTAATTCAAGGACGTGTAAAGCCATAGTATCATCATGATGCTCCCACCTCAATAGTTAAGCTGAATAATTAGCCTACCAAAGCATTTGCCACTGCTTCTTACCTTTTTCCATTTAAGTGTTGATTAATCTCTGAGCATTCATTTAGCTGACCATGATTGCTAATATTGCAAGAAATCTTCTCATTCATATATACTGAATGTATGTTTTAATAGTGTTTGAAAAAAAAGTTTCGAACATAAAACAAAACCAAAAAGAACTCAAATTATAGTGAAATAATACAAACACAAAATGTACCCCAAAGTATTGGCACCCTTCATTAATATTTGGTTGCAGAACCTCAAAAATGTATCCCTTCCTTTTTAACCGTTTTACCAGAGGTTTTTATCCAAAGCGACTTCCACTCCCTAACTAATGGAGACGGTCTCCCTGGAGCAACTTTGTGTTATGGGTCTTGCTCAGGAAACCAGTGGTGGTATGCTGAAGATAGGATTCGAACCCATGAGCTTTTATGAGACAAATAAGGGACAAAGTCTCTGAAAGCTAGGAAAGATGTTGGCTTCTTTCTTGGCTCTTTGGTCATGGTGCTGGCACTGATAGCTATTGCCATAATCCTTCCTGTATTTATGCAATTCAGGCACAAGCATTCACAGATGTAAAAACCTCCCTTCAATCTCAAGGTATTTCTGAACTCTGTTTGTTTTTACCTAGCTCTCAGAAGTGCATTTGGAAACAAAACCCCCATCATAGCTTGATTTAAACCTAATTTTTCTCCAACCACAAGTTCATCTGTATATGTTGCTTTTTGGTTTCTGCTGTAATGTCACCCTGTCTTGCACACTTTCAAACTTACTAGGATTATATTTACCAGGTCATGATCCACCCCACTGTACCACTTGGAATGTCTGAGGATATTGCCAGCTGCGACTCTGAAGGAAGCCATCAATAGCATGCTTAGCATACTTTCATGCTATCAAACCGGGGCCTGCTTTAATGAAATGTGTGTGTGAAGCTAAAGGGAAACATCACCCAAAGGTACCACAACTTCATGAGAGGTAAGCCAGAGAGCAGAATTTGCTTGTATGAAACGAAGGTAGGCACCGCTCCAAAAAATGTTACATAATGCAGGTACTCGATTAAAAAATAGGTGTAAAACAATTAACAAAATTCTTTGATGTGCAAGGTGGCACATTAACAACTGTGACTATTAATATTATTTTATTACATCAAATTAATCAAACTTCTTTATTCAGAGCCACACTGGAGATTTTGGGTGAAGCGTTTCTTTTCTCCCCATCAGAAATTGGGGTCTATGTGGGCCTGGTGAAACATTAGCAGAAGAGCCAGATACTTTTACAGTAGCCCAGCCAACAGCATGTTTGCGGCTGGAGCGACTGAGAGAAAGAAAGACACTCAGGCAGGAATGTGAGTGCAGGTGCTTTTCAGACTTTTCTGGACATTTAATGCCACTTCCAACGAGACCTTCATTCATTGGAGCTCAGCAGCTTGAACCAATGTGAAGAATGACCCTCTTTCTTACTTATGTGTGTGCGCGCGCGTGTGTACGTGTGTGTATGTGTGTCTTCTCCACTAGCTGTTGCCTTCACAATCATTGTTCTTAAGTAACTGAATGGGATGAAGGGAGAATTTCTCTCTGGATACTGACTGGTTACACTGTTCTACCAAGGCATAGTTCACTGATTCAAAAGTAGGGTGGCATAGTAGCACTCTTATGGTAAAGTAAACAACTATAAGCCACGTTGCACTAGTTTTTATGTTTGTGTGGGGTTTATATACAAAAACCAAAATTAATTTTTGTACTGGGTACTATGTTTAAACTATGTTTAAGTTGCCAGCCTCTTCTTTAAGCATTAAAAGTTATGAATGTTTTTTTCTTCTTCCATAAAGGTATAGGATGTGTTGTACTGTAAACAAATGCATTGGTTTCATGACATCACAAAAATACTGCATTGAAAACGACCTGTTTTTGCAACTTTGTTTCCATGTATGGACTGGGGCAGGAAAAATACATTCTGACACACTATTAGTGTTTACTTTCATTTAAAAGTGTAAGTTTTCCATTCATGAATAAAATTGTTTTCCATTATGCAGCCCATTTAAGCTGTGACTGGCCCTCTGAGGCCTAGTTAGACCCAAAGGAGTTATAAATATTTGGTGTTTTCTAGTTACAATGGGCTAGTATGTGGAGTTACACTACACTGCAGATTGTTCAACATCCTTTCTTCACGTCTATCTCCTTATATTTATAAAGCATCTACTTATATTCATAAACCCCACTGAAACTGTTTCAAGTGAAACACTTTAAAGATCCCTAGTGCCCAAGTTGCTGCGACAGTATGTTTCAGAGGTGCCCCACTGTGACATCTGGTCAAATACTTCAGCTATGATGGCTGATAAATGTTCACAGCACATTTCAAAGAAAAAACATTGCCCTGTGACTTCTACATGGCTAGTAGTTGCCAATTCCTACCAATAGTCTGAATTTCTCCTATTAGGTGAAATTTTGCTTCTACAGATGTGAAGTTTCTTTTCAAGCTGCTGCTCATGCAGAGCTATAGGACAAGATAAACATGCTTGGAGAACCCTGCCTGCTCACTGTGTACAACCTGGAAAACCACTAGCCAAGAGCTCTGAACTGAACCGTAGTACATAGTCAATAGTGTACTGCACTTTCAAAATGTAGTAGAAAGGGAGACTTTGTCTGTCCTTTCTGCCTAGGTGTTGAAATTTTGATAAAAGAAAAATAGTGCATACCAAAGTGTGCATGCATGAATTACAGTACAATCTATACAGGGGTAACATCAGTATTTTACATTCTAGCTGTCACGAGGCGGGCCGTGAGGCCCAGCCCCAGAGCTACCTGGAAGGTGGCAGGAACAGGCAGGCAGACAGAGATCCATGATACGGGGACTTTATTAAAGAAACCAAAAACAAAGTAAAGGGCACGATGGCCACCAGGAACATGAACAGAAAAACACCTATGTATCAGGCCATGGGTTCATAATAAGTGTCACACTGAACAGATTTAAATGCTAAGGGCAATCACAAATAATACACGCAACAGGTGGAACATAAAGACATGTGACACAAGCAAAAACAGGAAACCCATCAAAATAAAAGACCTGAACTGACCAAAACAAAAAAGGACCATAAAAACTGAAAACAGTGGGCTCTAATGGCCACGGGCCATGACACTAGCACTGTAGGAAACAGTTCTGTGTACACTGTACAGATGAATATGGGTTTATCTTTACATTTAAGGGTAATGAATTAAGCTCAGTTAAAAATTATATTGAAGTGTTTTGGGGTTTACACTATAAAAAATATGCAGTTTACACATTTTTTACCACATTGCATAGTTGTGCTCTTGGAGCGTAAGTTTACTGTACTTGTGAAAATAACATTACAGACCTTTACAGGCCGTTGTGAGTCCACTCCAGCTACCATTCTCCTGGCACACACGGGTTCCTGGACCCACCAGATAATAACCTGGAGAACAGGTGAAGTGCACCTCATGTCCCACCAGATACTTGGAGCCAAACTTCCTCCCATGGGATGGAGCTTCCAGAGCAGGACAAGAGGCAGAGGCTAGATATGAAGAGAAACAGAGAAGGGTGAGAGAAGAGTGGATGTAGGTAGGCAAAATGTAGCCATGCATTTTTTTCACTAAAGGACATTTTCTTTATTTGGGGATACATGTCCTTAACTTTGGGCACCTTCATGGGAAAGCCTGAAAGGTCATTACTTAAGAGAATAATTAAGTGAAAAATCAAATTGAGAAAATACTACTTCTTACCTCAGTCAAGACCCATTTACTGTTTGAAGTTTATTTATTTATTTACCTTTGCTTTGCACATGAACTTTGAGACCAATGTAGCTAACAAATAATGGAAGATACCCGATATTAAAGATACCAGACATGTCTTGGGGTTAGCAACTACATGTGGGATACTATGGAATTGTACATTTATTTTATTTAAGAATATTAAAAAATATATTTTCATACAGACAGGAGCAAACACTTAACTAGATCCAGCACCCTATTCACATCTAATAATTACTATAGTGATATATTGTATAATTACATAGTGAATACATAGATACTTTAAAAGACACGCTTGTGATTCTCAACACAAATTTATAAAAGTAAACAGGACCATGCGCTGACAAGCTGAAGGACTATATATTATAACGCAAGGAAAAGCTGTAAAATCAGAAAATGATTATGAATCTAACAGAAATCAAAGGTAAAAAAACGGTAACCAAGGTATTATTCCAACACATACATTTAAAAAAATCACAGATGAGTCACATTTCTTTGTCATTCTTTAAGGGTTACTCATGAAGAGTTGACTTTGACTGGAATCTTTCATGCAAGTCAGCCATGCCATGACTGCTCCAAATAATAAGGAGCTACTGTTTCACTGCTACAGTCAAGCAGGATCTGGTAAAGTTATTGTACATTGATGCTTGATGACACAAACTATCACTGCCAAAAGACATAATTGCTCTTCCCTTCTAGCTGAGCCAAAAAGTGCTTCATGCATCTAGATCAGCCAACATGTTTCCTGCTTTAATTGTTCTTGACCTTTCTGCAGCCTTCAACACTGTTAACCATCAGATCCTCCTAGCTATCGTCTCCAGCCTTGGGATATCGGGCTCAGCCTGGCAATGGTTTGAATCCTACCTTGATGACCGGAAGTGCCAGGTAGCATAGCAAGCTCTCAGTCTGCCCCGTGAAGATTGTCTACTGGTGTACCACAGGGCTCAGTCCTAGGACCACTTCTCTTTTCTCTATATGCTGGTTCTCTTGGGGATGTAATAGCCTCAGATGGATTTTCCTACCACTTTTATGCAGAGGACACTCAACTTATCCTCAGGGCTCAGTCCTAGGACCACTTCTCTTTTCTCTATATGCTGGTTCTCTTGGGGATGTAATAGCCACTTTTATCCACTTATCCTCTCTTTCACTTCCAGTGATGATCAGGTCTCGAACTGCATCTCAGACTGCCTGGCAGACTTCTCCTCTTGGATGGCGGCCCATCACCTTAAACTCATCCAGTCTCTGGTCATCTCTAAACTGGACTACTGCAAACCTATTTTGGTTGGACTGCCAATGAAGACCACTTCAGTTGATTCAGAATGCAGCTGCGAGGTTCGTCTTCAATCTTCCTAAATTCTCACACACCATGCCTCTACTACAAAACTGGTTAACTGTGGCCGCTCGCATTAAGTTCAAAACCTTAACACTTGCCTTCGAGGATAAGAATGGGCTTGCACCTCCTTACTTGTCTACACTGATCAAACAGCGTGTCACTTCTCGCCCTCTCAGAGCTTCAAGCACCACTTGTCTTGAACCTCCGTTGCTCAAAAGAAGAGGAAGACATGAATCAAGATTCTTTTCAATCTTGGCCCCCCAGTGGTGGAATTAACACAAATTTTCAATGATGTTTAAATCAGGGACTGTGATTGCCATTCCAAAACCTTCAGCTTGTGTCTCTTGAGGTAGTCCATGGTGGATTTTGAGGTATGCACATTGTCCGGTTGTACAAGCCATCCTCTTTTTAGCTTCAGCTTTTTTTCCAGATGGTGTGATGTTTGCTTCCAGAATGTGCTGGTATATAGTGGAATCCCTTCTTCCCTCCATCCATGCAATGGTTCCTGTACCCCAAAGCCTGCTCCACCCCCATGCTTATTAGTTGGCAAGGTGTTCTTTTCATGAAATGGTGCTCCTTTTTCCTCCAAACATGCCTTTGCTGATTGTGTCCAAAGAGTTTTAACTTCATCAGTCATCAGCATTTGTTTTTAAAACGCATCAGGCTTCTTTAGATGTTCTGTTGCATACTGCTGACATTGGATTTTATGATGGGGACGCAGGTTAGGTTTTTTTCTGCTGACTCTTCCATGAAGGTATTGTCTGTACAAGCACTCTTGAAACAGCTAAATCTTCATGCAGTTTTTTTGCAGTCAAATGGGGTCAGTCAAAACGTTAGACACTTGCATGTACCTCAAGTGGAAGATGCTGAAAACGAACTGTTGTTGCGGGGCATTATTATGTAAGTATTGTTTTTACCTTTGAAAACATTAAGCCTCTTTGGAAACAGTACAAGCCTACAATTCTGCATACACCTTTACTCTACATAGAATCTTTACTGATAGGAATTAGTAACAATTACATTTAGTTTACAGTTTACTTAAAGCATTCCCAAGCATCAGCAAATTAGCTGTGAAATGTCGCTATATAACAATAACGAAACTTTCAGCAAATCAACTTAGTCATGAAGAAGCATCTTATATCCTGACACTGAGAACCTTTGTTTAGATTGATGACATTTCTGCAACAATTCTGAAAGCCAAGAACAGTAAAATGTAAGGTAGATCATGTGGATCCTAAAGATTTTATGTCTTTAATGTAAGTGCTTTGAAGTGTGCCTTACAAAGCCCACCAACCAAGCTGTGCAAGTCCAGAAGCTCCAGCTGTCTCCGCTCTATCACAAACACCTGCTCCAACTGCAGTGAAGTCATAATGAAAGCTTTGTAGTGCAAAGGTATTCTTTTCATATTCCAAAATAGGGGCTCCTGTCACTTTAATTGACAATTTTATCAAAGTGACAAGAGTCAATACAGCCCTTTTCTGTGCAAAGTAGGGTTTGAAGCCTTGTACATTTTCTCTCCAACTGACTATTCAACATAAATAATAACCAATTCCTAATTGAGACAGGCTACCCTCACTGAGACAAAGAACCACAAATGTATTCATGTCTTTATGTCTTCATGTTTAATATGCATTCATAGAGTTGGGACATTTAAAAAAAACAAAACATTAATATTAGAGAGAGGCAAAATAATATTAGGCAAAATAGGAAGAAAACATCTTTTTGATTGATTTTACAACTGCCAACATTGGATATAAAAACTAAGAGCATCTACAGTTCCCTACATCATTCTGGACTCCAAACAAAATAGCTTGAACATATTTGTGTTGCAGACTAGCTCCTGACAACACCACTATAAAAAAACAGTAAGGCAGTCACTTTATTTATAATGTACCATTATCTGACTGAACAAATCTGAATAAATTGTGATTTTTTTGTGTGTGGAAAAGCTCTTGTGAGTTTGTAACAAAGGTTGACTACGGTACAGTATCCTATGACCATAGGGTATACTGACTGATGCCAAAATGGCAAAGATAATAATATGCACCTTAGGCACTGCATACATACGTGAAGACTGGTCTGCTTGTGGGAACTTGGACACAGAGTTCTGAAGGCTGGCGAGTTTGGACTTCATGATTCGGAGGCCTTCAGTGAAGCGGATCTCCTGTCCCTTAAGAAATTTCTCCATCTGACGGAGCATGCCCATCACCCTCTGCTTGTCCAAGCAGCCCTGGCACAGTTTAAAAGTCCCGAAATATAATTAGGTGACAGACAGGCTTCTGCTAAAGCATCTCATGATGAGGAGGCTGTGAAAAACAAAACCACCAAAACTCCCAACAAAGCTTTGGCTTGCTCAGTAAACTAAGAAGTGGCACATATGTTTGTATTAAGACCAGATGTGGATGAGGTCATCAAGTGAAAAAGGGTGGATATGGTGGTACTGCACGAAGGTCATGCTGGTTAGGTGGAACTCAGTGAGCATTAAAAAGAGCAGCATTCTCAGTAATAAAAAAAAGAAGCATCTCTGACTTTTTACTCAAAGTACATTACTTAAACTGAGAATTCTGCTGCATTTTTTATTTCTGTTTTATTTTAGGGGAATATTAATTATCTCTAATTCAGGCAACCTATCATGAATAATTATAGTGAGGGTGGTTGGTGGGTAAAATATGCTGGGTGGTATTTCTAATAACACATAAACTTTTAATTGATTAGATGCTTCCTGTTTTTCCGTCTTTGGTATCTGCTATTGGAGCAGTAGGATCTTCTCTAAATGTATACAAAGGAACCTCAAGTAATTTGGGTGTTTAAACATCAAGATGTAACTAGAGATGCATTTCCACATTAAAATACAATATTAAAGAAAAGAGAAAAAATGCTTAATGAAAGGAGTGAGATTGAAAATCTGAGTCAAGATCACAGTGCTAACCTGCTGTGCCACAGGGCACAGCTAAATATAGCCAAACACTTGGCCTCTCAAACTATGAGGTCCACCACATGCAAAAATGACGTATAAAGAAAACAAAAGTGTATTTGAAGAAGAGAAAGAAGGATTCCAGATCAATCCAAGGTAAACTCACAAAGCTATATACAAGTGCACTGCCAGCACACATAGTCTCTGGTAAAAGACTCCAAAGATGCTCAAGACATACAGCCAAGACTGATATACACTTAACTGATAATTCAGTTCAACTGGAAGCATCTAACAACAATTAAACCAGAGTAATGCTAGTGCAATTCTTCTTCAAGTTTTCTTGATATTTTCGGTTATTTACAAATCAAAGGTATACAATCAAAAGTACAATAATTTCCCATTTCACATCATTCCCTTTATGGCCTTTTGACTTCCAGAATTACTCTATCAAACTTCAGCTACAGTGAGAAAGTTGCACTCTCTCAAAAATAGTTAAAATTATTATTATTATTATTATTATTATTATTATTATTATTATTATTATTATTATTATTATAAGATACACAGAGGGGTGGTGCGTAAGGGGGGGAGAGACCATAGTTTTACTGACCTGGATCCCATCATTACAACTGTGTAAGACCAGGAGGGACAGAAAAAGAAGAGAACGATACTGATGTGAGAGGATCATTCTCCACAGCCCAGAGACTGTTACGCATGGATTCTCATGTGATTTCGAGTCTTCTTTAATCCAAATGCCAAATTTTGTCTTTTCTGTTTTCCCAAGCAATGTGCGAAAGCTGACGAGTCGACTGGAGAAAGAACAGTTCAAAGCGGTCTGCGCGCAACCTGACAAGAGTTCGTGCAGATTATTTCCCACCTGTATTCTGACAAACCCCGCCCTCCCGCGTTACTATTGGCTAGTACTGACCTCCCAGTCTCGGGCAGCTCAGCCAATCCCAATGCACGGAGGCGGAATTTTCGAGTTACTAGTCTCTGCAGAACACTGACCCGAGTGGGCGGATTTCAAGCAATGGAAGTGTATTACAGTGGGCG
>JBBPDE010016890.1:0-11000 GCA_037974605.1 Nannopetersius ansorgii
TGTGCTGGGGGTAGGATTCAAACCCATGACCTCTTGGTCTAGAGGCAAGTATCCTACCCACTGCGCCACCACCCCCCTGCTTCAATGCCAGTGCCCACTAGTGTTCTGGAGAATGCATCCCCTAGTACCAAAACCCTGCATTCCGTTTACATTATCTGTGCCTACAGTAAATGTACTTCATGTTCCTGTTTCAGTTCATGTGTCTCTCACTCTTCTGGTGTCTTCCTATTTGTGTAGCCCAGTCCATGGCCCATCATGCCTCACTTCCCTGTATCATCTCCCATCCTGTCTGATATTCTTTCCCTGATCCAGTTCCCTGTCTCCTGTCCAGCCATCAGTTCTGTTCTCTACTCACCTGCTTGTCCAGTCTAATTTCCATCCCTTGGTTTGTAGCCCTGTTCAGTCCCGTCCCAAGTCTTCCATTTCCTACCCAGTCAACCCCTGTTCAGCACCCTGTCCAGTGCCTGTCTGTGTTTCCAGTCCCAGCTCCATTGTCTCTCATCACTACCTCATCTCCACTACATAATAGCTACCCTATCTATGTTGTGTAATGCTTTGTTTTTCAGATTATTTTCTACAATTTATCAGTGTTTTATGTTTGTAAATAAAATCCTGGTGTTGCATTTGCATCCCAAATACATCCTCCAGTACCCACTAAAAATATTTTTTTTGTCTTTTTGAATACTTTTTAAATACAATTTTATGATAATCTGAGGTGTGTGATTAATTTTTAACAGACTGACGTACATATTTACCCGCTAACCTGCTACTTCCACTACCCAAATAATGTGATTAGTGGATGCCCTATGGGAGTCCTTTTCCACTGATGGCCTGAGTAGCTCTAACAAATTGTACATCAACAGATGAGCTACAGTCAGTATTTGTGTAGAAAATGTACTTTTAAATATTAAATATACTTGGTTATTGGCAAAATATTGAAGGTACCTCATTAACTGACAATGATACAAAACTTGCACAAAATACAACACTCTGATGCTATTTTGATGTTATTTGATGCCATTTTGATGCTATTTGAGGCAGCGGGCCATTTTCATTAGCGTATCTATTCATGCAAACTTCCAAAAATATTCTAACTTTGCACATAATAAGCCGACATACAAAAAGGTGTTCCTGTGCAGATCCAAGTTTAGATTTACATATGCATTACAAGAAAGTACTGAAGGTGTAATTTTGCTCTGAGCAAGTGCAAATTTTTTCAGCGGATCCATTAGTAATAAGTGCTCTCGTGTTCTCAGCCCACACATCATGCCAGATTAACACCTGCTGATGGTCTTGTAAATGTGGGCTGTATTCTGTGCTGTAAAAGCTCACTGTCAGTCTGGTGCTCGAGTGCTTGATAAAATGCTATATGGGCTGTTAAATTAGATTTATATACGTGACCTGTGCTAATATCACAGCAATGAAAGTAGCAAAGGGAACCAAGGAGCCATGCAATGACCCAGAGCAGCAACAGACTCTAGTTAACAATGTCCTGCCCTTGAGAGGCCTGTAGTGGAAACCAATGTGATTATGTGCATTATTATATTGTAAATGACAAAGCATTATAACAAAGCTATAATAAAATAATTTGAACCCAAATTTAATTTTTGGCAACAGTATAATTGTCATAGTCACGTCGTGTCGTGGACCACGTCAGAAAGCCTCATTCCCGACCAGCCAAGGCACAGGAATGAGGCTACACCCCGTGTCAAAATAAAAGCATACATACAAAACCCAGACCTGACACATATTCACTTAATTTGTGTGGGGGACGAGGGTTTATGGCTGTGTCAACAGACAGATGTCATTTTTCGCTACACATCTGAAAGAAGATAAAATATAAAACTATTCAGGGTAAAAAAAAAAACAGCTTGGTCTTCATTACAGCAGAAAACACATTTAGAGCAATAGGAAACCTGGCTCTTCATTTTAATGACTGGACAAACATATGCTTTCATTACTTAGGCAGCAAGCATAACAATTTAGCATCAGTTTAGCAGTATGGACACTGCCCCTAGCATGAACTTCACATGACCACAATTACAACTGCCACTTCAACATAAGTGCTGGAGCCAGTGTAATCTAATGTGTAGGTGTGACTTGAGTGAGTGAGTCTCTGTCCTTGTTGGTTGCCATTATCATGATTATTTTGCATTTAAACACTAGTTTTCAACACCTTTGTGTAGCTCTGCTTTGATGCCAAAGAAAATCATGGCGCAGCGATTAGAGCCACAAGAACAAAACAAAACCATTGCCGTAAGTGATTTTGTGAACTGAAAGGTATCTTGGAGGTTTGAATGTGTAAAGTGTAACAAATGAAAATTAAATGCTTCATATTTTAACTCAGAACCAGATTTGTCTATTTGTCATTATATTGAATTGATGTTATTGTAATTAGTCTGTATGATTCAGTTCTCCTTTGTTTTGTCTTTTCAAGACATAGTTTCAGCAAACTGCACTGGATGTAAACAAAAAAGGGACGTGTGTTAAACTGGGTTAAAGCCAGAGCTTTGTCAAATTTAGTTTAGAGGCTCATGAAACACATCGGATTATGAATAGAGCTGTGGTCTAGAATGAATGTTTAACACCCCTGTCATAGAAGAGATGAATGAAATTAAGGCACGTAGATGCACTTCAGTCAATAGTGCCAGTGTCAACAGATTCTCCCTTTTTTATTCACTCCTGTATATGGGCATGCATAGTTCTACTGTTTCAGTCTTTCAGGATTCCATATGTGAATCAGATCTGACCCAGAACAGGTAGCTAGGGCTGGGTACTATTGAAATACTTATAAGCTAATAGGAATTTCTTAAGGGCTGTTTTGGTTCACATTCAGTATTCAGAGTCCATCTTTTGCGAATATGATAAGTATCACTATAATTCTGAGCCTCTCTGAGCCTCGGACATGTTTTCTGGGTGAACTCTGGCACTGGATAAGGAGGGAAACACCTGCTGCTGCTACTGCCAATTAAAATCCTGATGGTGATAAATAAAATTATCATTCTAATTTGTTAACATTTAACCCTTACCTTCTTAGTGGCTCAGGAATAATGTATTTGAATGAGGCTACCATTCAAACTGTTGCATCTGTAGCAACATATGGCAAGCAAACAGTATAGATATCTAATGTTTGACAATTGCTGAATAATACTTTTTAGATACCTTAATAAATACGAACTAAAAGTAATCATAACGTAAGGGAACATCAGAGGCAGAATTGAAAAATGTAACACTGTTCTTTTAGTTATATTTGACCATAGAGAAGGTAAAAGTAAAGTGGCATTTGGCTGACGCACAGTTCCAGAACAACTTATAATCGGTTACAGGGAAAGTCCCCATGGAACAACTGAGGGTTAGGTGTCTTGCTCAAGGACACAATGGTAGAAAGTGGGGTTTTGAACCTGCAATTCTCGGGTTCACAGGCAAATGTTTTACTCACTAGGCTACTACCAGTGAGAAGAGTAATGTCTTAGTTAGAAAATCTCCTGAAAAAGTCGCAAGCTGACATTAGCTTTAGGTCATCTCCTGATTTTACCTGGATTTACCTTCTCACAGATGTGTTGCACCAATCCGATCTCACGACTTTCGTGCAGCCATTACGAAATACAATTTATTAAAAATATGTGCTTTGATCACAATTTAGGACTTCTTTTCATGCTAGGACAACAATTCACTTCCATTACCCTATGCATTTTAATGCGCACTAAAGTGAAAAGTGAAAATCTGTTCATGCATGAACACACCACAACACACAGTGTGAACAGCACGAAATACTTCCTCTGTATTTAACCCATTCACCAACTGAAGCAGGGGGCAGCTACGAACACAGCAGAGCGTGGGGACGGTACCTTGCTTAGGGTACCTAAGCGGTCTTGGGAATCGAACCCGCGACTTCCTGATCACCCTAACACCTAGGCTACCCACTGCCCTGGCAGGTGACCATTACAGTTAGGTTTAGGGTTAAGGTTGATGTTAGGGCTGGTTAGATTAAGGTAAGGAATTGACACATTACTTCACTCCTACTGTCCCTCAGCCACTAGTTACTGCTGATACTAGCGATGTTACGCAGTGCACATTAAAATACATAGGGTAGTTTTTGTCCTAGCACAAAAAAGTGGAGCATTGCCCTAGCTTGAAAAAAAAGCCCTAAATCGTGATTGCAGCGTGTGTTTTGATTAAATTGTATTCCGTGATGGCTGCATGAAAAAGCGTGAGATCAGGCTTGTTGCACTGGGGAGCAGAGGACAAAAACAAGTCTCTTTTCCCTAAGGACAGACACATCTACTGTCAAAGGTTGTGTTTTAGATAATGTGAATTGAACTCACAGAAAGAATGTGGTTGGTAATGTGGTACGAGATGGCGTTTGATATAGCTCCCCTCCATTTATTCAAATGGTTTGTTGGCATTTGGGGAAGCAAGTAATCATGCTTAAAATGGTTATAATTGAAGATGACTTTAGACTTTTTAAGTCTATTTTGTTGTTTTAGAGTTAATCTATCTGTAGCTCATTGGTTTTAGCTCATTTCTACAATACTGTTGGTTATATTGCAAGTGCATGTGTGTGCAGTATCATGTATTAGGCAGCTGAGATTATTTATCTTAAACTCCCAAGATGTACTTACAAAGGAAAATGTCCAAATGCAGGATAATAACAGCTTGTGTGCACATGGGGAAATGGCATTTAGTCAATATGCAGCTCGCTGCTGGAACAAACTTCCCATCAGTATCAGATCTGCACCAACTGCAGCTTTAAAAAGCTGCTAAAAACGGCACTATTCTCCTCCACTTTTATTTCAATATTTGTATTTCTACTGCATTTTCAAAATTTGTATGTATTCTTTTACTTTTTGTATCCCTCCCATTGTCTTATTCTATTTAATTTTTTATTTCTGTAAAGCACATTGAATGACATTTTGTGTAAGATAATATAAATAAACTTGAACTTGAAGTTGTGCTAACTGAAAGCTGCCTGGTGCAAGTGCAGGATCTGCTGGTGACAAGGAATAACTATTAGCATTTTAATATGTAATTACTGTATTTAACCGAGGGGCTTGACATTTTATCTAGCGAATAGTTCACAAAAGGGAAACAAAAAAGGAGGAAACCCTGTATTTCATGAGAAATAACCCAACATATTCCCCAGCTGGGTCAGGGAATTTCATGCATATGTTATTTACAACACACTGCAAAGATCAGTCTTACTTACTTTTTGCCCTAAATAACTCCAACACCAATACACAAACATGTAGGATGCATGCCTGTTAAGTTGGTGAATAAGAAATAAAAAATGTAGACCATCTAGGTTTCCCGGAGTACCAGTTTGTTGTGATTTGCATTCTTACTAATAAAGAAAAATAGTTGTTTGTACTGTACAGATATAATTACTAGCTAATAAACAAACTCTTGTTTGTTTGAGTACTACCTTTTCTAGAATCTGTGCTGGCAAATCTGGCATACATTGCTTCCAAACCACTAACTCTGTGACATATGTGAATGATGCTGCAGCAAATGCTTTCCTCTGCAGTCTGGGAGCAGTGCATGCATCAGCACTTGCTGTCAAACTTTAGTTAGAACTCAGTGTTTATGTTTTAATTTTCACATATCTGTTGCAAAAGCATGATGTTTAATGATATATGAGCAATATTTGAAAAACAGGTAAGTATTTGTGGTTAGTTCCCACAAAGTATACAGATTATGTATTGGTCATTTATTAGAATGCAACAGACAAGCACAGTATCCAGAGATTATCATTGTGAAAAATGCCTATTGGTTCTTGGAGGCTAAGACTGATTACTTGGGTATTTATACCATAGTGGCACTGAATTTGATGCTCAGAATTATCGAAATTTGTACCATTTTCTTTTCATTTTTGTATCACTTTAGCAAAAGCAGTTTTCAGGCATTAAACATTTTGTGTAGTTACACTGTCTTTAAATGTCAAACAGGTTAAGAATGTGCAGATTGTAAAGAGTGTGTACAAATTTTATAGAAGTTTACAGAACCCCCATCCACATAATGTTTTATTTGTACACCAGCTGCGGAAAACAATCCTCTTAGAATTATCCAAGTAATAACAGTTTAGGAGTCTTTATTTTTTTGAGTGTACATAACACATTCCTAATTGTAAAGAATAACACTGAACGCAGGCTAGAGGGCATCGTAGAAAATGTGCGCAAGCTGGCTCCGATTCAAACTATGCCATAACTAAGATGAGGGCGTACTTTGAACAGTCTCATCAAACATACCGAGAGCAACGTTCACACAATCATAGACCTGCTCATGGCAAGTACCTACCTTGACAATTTTTGGCTTTAAACCACCCCCTTGAGGTTAAGAAAGCAACAGTCAAGGGGCTGCAAAAACAGAAAGCAATGACTCATCAGTGAATAAGGATTTTTTTTTCTATAAAGCCTGGTAAGATTAGGCCGAACACTTACATAAACAGCACAGTTCTGGAGTATCCACGAATGAATGACTGACAATCCCTTCAGTGCGCAGCGCTGGGTCTTTCAAATCAAAATCCCCCAGCTTCTGACTCCCTACATTTTTTTAAAATTTACATAAGATAAGACTCATCCAGGGTTGCAAGGACCCTGAAATAATCCAGCATTGATGCATCGCCATGTTGCTGTTGTTCCTTCCTCTGCCAGAACCGAGCCTGCTTTAACCTTGAGGGTACAAATAGCTAATAATATGCAGAGAGTAATTTGTCTGAAGCGTGCGTAAGAATTACAAAGCAATGAGAGGCAGCCGTTCTGCACAGAGGGGCCGCAATGAGAGTTGACCGATCCACAGGCTGAGCAGAACCAAAATCACAGCCGTGCGCTTAATTTAAAATAAAAAGCTCAATTTCATTGCCCTTCTATCTCAATTATTAATGTCTGTCATCATTATGACTCATTTCTTTTGTGAAGAAAACTTCCAGAAAGTTAAAAATCTTTCTTAATCATAAGTGGCTTGCAAAATTTTTAGTCTCTTTGAAAGTCAGCGGTTTGGATTCTAAAACATATATACATAATTATCCTCAAAAAACATTGATGTCAAGAACACTTTCGCTCCAGGATTTTTAGTGATAAAATAGGTTTTGTTTATCAATATATTATTGATAATTGATTATTGATTATTCTGTTTGCATATTTAAACCCCGGTGCTTTGGAAGCTCCAGGTTTACACAAAAGACAGTTAATTACCTTTGACACTAAGCTAGCACTTATTTGACCATAATGAAACATAATAAGGTACTTGTAAATCCTCATGTAAGGTTGCCTTTCTAGATTCAAAAAGAGCGATTTTCTTTGTTGTACAAGCATTGCAAAAATGAAGGAGAGCTGGTGTGAGAAACAATCGTTGAAATACTTACAAAGATGTGAGTACTGTTGGGTTTTAAGATACTTCACTGTCACTGCTAAGCTAGTTCACCAACTATTCTGTCCTGTGGCCAGAAACTGACCACTGATTGAGGGCTAGAGAAACTGTGCAGCACAGATGAACCATCAGTAATGTTCCATCTGGACCATCATCCAGCTTTCCTATTGGACCAACAGGTTAGACATGTCAAATATAGTGGACATCAAATAGAGTGGACACTATTTCAAAAAACCAGCAACACTGCTGTGTGTGACCCATGCAAACACTAATCTGGGTGGTGGATTAATCTCAGCACAACAGTGACACTAATATGACAGTGGGGTGTTCATTATAGGGTTGTTGACCACTGATGAACGGGGTATAGTGGGCGAATAAAACACAGGAACAGATGGACTACAGTCTGTAATTAGAAACGGTAAAGTGCCCATATAATCAATGAAGCTGGTAAAATGGACAATGACTGTAGGTGTGCCAAATGAAGTGGCTCTTTGGTGTTTATCGTGATCAGAACAAAACCCATAAAATAGTTGAAAACAAACATGCTGTAATTTTGTAATGGATGGGCCAATTACAACATTTGATATCATCTTCAAAGTTTACTTCTTCTGTATTTGTTATTCTGGAAAGAGGATGTTTTGTTCTAAGAGCAATATACCCCTGGGGTAAAAAAAAAATCACACACAAACACAATCTATAGAAAACAAAAGGCATTACTAAGGTGGATAAAACACTAATATTTGTCCAGTGCAACCAAAACCCCTCAAAATTCATAATAGACAGACTCTATTATTTTACAAAGATGTAAGATGTGCATTGATGTAAGTCTTAGTGGTTTATAATGATCACCACCATTTCAGTGGTTCTTTTTTTAATCTCCATCAGTGCAGCCAGTAATGGATGCTGTCTCAGTTCAGTCCTACCCATATTCCTTTTTACCCTCTTAATTTCAAAGACGGACACGCAGCTCTGTCTTAAGGGCCACTCAGTGCCAACATCAAGCTCTTAGGCAGAAAGAAAGACAATAAAAAACTGTAGATGCTCTCTTAGAAACGAAAACACCACCTGCAACCATCTGCACAATATTTGAAGTTCAACAGTTTGGCTCTGTTGGAAATATACTGTACTGTAAAAGTAACTTGGCCAATGCAAACATGACAGAGTTGGTAAACATCCTTAGGATATGAAATAGTGGCCAAGCAAACAACTTCACAGTGAGGAAAAAGGCTTGCATTTTCCCCCTCCGAGAGTAACTATATCTGAGATGTGCTAAATGATAGATGTACTGTATTCATGGTGAGAAAACCCCATAGCAGTGAAGCAAATAAAATTGATGTTTATTAAAATTAGGGAAAGGAAAATGAAAATGTTCTTCAACCAAAATTAATATAGGCTTTTCATATGTTCAGATACAGAAAGAGGATTCAAAACATTTATTTTTCAAAAATAGATGTGATAAAGCATGGTTCAAGCTTAAAGATTACATGCTCAGGCTTACTCATCAGCAGCTGTTTACATGTACATAGTGGGATGTTTCTCCAGAGACCATGGTGCAACATATAGCAACATTGTAACAGAAACAATACTGACACAACAATAAATCAACACAACAATCTAACAGTAATGTAATGTACAAGTATAGTGTGGTCACTATGTAAACCTTGCAGAGTAATTAGTATTACCATATGCTGGAATCATACAAAACACATAGTTTAACATGTAAACTGTTAAAACAAAAGACAACAATCCATCGCTCATCTTTCCTGGTAATGGCTTCTTTTTGCACCAGAGAACCCTCACATTGATTTCAGGGGACTTGTAGAACTTAAGCTGTGTCAATATAACCACAGTTTTGTTACCACTTAACACTGTTACTGTTAGTTATTGTTAAAGTCAAGTGAAAGGGGTCATGGAAAGTAATATCTTAGTTCCATCATCCCACCCTGCTGCTTGTAGTACAGTGACCTTAGCCTATGTCGTTAGAGGTCATGGGGTATAAATCAAGTTACTGCAAGTGAGTGTGTGTGTGTGTGTGTGTGTGTGTGTGTGTGTATGTGTGTATACAGTCAGAATCCTCAATGTGACTGTGTGGGAGACAACATAATGATTTCAAGACACCTTGAAAATATCTGGGGGTACTATAGCTGGGGTTACTGGAATAGCCATAGCCCCAGAGGGTGCTTGGTGGTCTTGTGATCCAGGCCCTCTGTAATTCACAGAATTCATAATCTGTCTGTAAAGCAACAACAGTGACTGAACAGCAATTTATGGTTAAAACAGATGGGACAGTTGGATGCCCTTGTTCAAATGATCAAATTACAAGCAATGCTGGTTGACTAAGATTTTCTAGACACACTTCAACACAATTGTATTCAGTTTAAAGTTTATTTGCTGACTGTACCATATTGGCAATAAAATAAATGGCATATTTTATATTTTGACAACAAACAGAAATGTTGTGCTTACAGAAAAATGCATTATTTAAATGTATTATCTATGGAGAATGTTTGCACTTTCACGTAGAAAATCAATCAATCATATGATTTGAATATGAAAACTTACATGAATGTTCTATGAATGCATAGAATTAAAAGAGGTCCCTAAAACTGGACCACCTTCACTGTTAGCAAATGAATCCTAACCTCCTGAAATCATATTTTAATACTAATCTTCATTTCATTAATTACCATTTACAGATTATTTGGTACTATGAAACAAATATGTTAGTTATGTAGTTATAAGACCTCATACAAGTTCTTATATTTAAAGGAGTTAAGATTTATAATTGAGCAAATTAGCTTAGGCTTCAGGGGATTATCAATAACACTAATAACCTTGCCAACAGTATACTACATTATCTCTCTATTCTCTATGATAATAACATGGATAGTATATATCTGTGAGCAGGCATTTTAAATCCTTTAAAAGAACTTCTTAAACAATGATTTAGACTTATATGAGAAGCCGTATTTCCCAGCTGCAGAGGGTGAATTATGAAGCAGGAAGAAAGCAGCGAACAGAGAAGGGCAAAAACACCAATATGGTTCAAACGCTTTAATGAGATTTGGGAAAATCCTCTTTGCTGTCACACAGTATCTACCATACCATCAAAGGAAACCTTCCTCTCTTTGGTGACTCAATCCCGCTTAGGAAATTTAAACCCTACTGTTGTAATACTCAGACAACAGCAGTTTTAACTGCTTTATTTCCCAAATCATTTTTGTCTGGAGGAAACGTTTCTGCCCATACACCAGCATTCTTTGTCAAGTCCTTGACCTTGAATGTGAGGGACATTTAACCCTTTGTCTTTGAGATGTGGAATGAGTTATACAATAAGTAATATTTACATGCTGTATCAGCCACATTTCTTTGTTTTCTTTTCTGAGTGCTTAATCGCTTAGCACGATGCTGAGCAGGATGCTGGATCAATCTAAGCTTGTGATAAAATTGGCAGTCAGTGTTCTTTTCCAAGCACCGTCGAGTGATGTTGCATTAACATCAGCTCAAAATGATGGAGCCATGTTGTCATGGCTGGCACGCCAGAGCCGTGCCAGATTCAGTTTTCTGTTTTCTTTGTTCTTTGGTTCTGTTTGTTTTCTGTTTATGCCAGCTGTTGCTGAGGAACCTTAGTTATA
>JBBPDE010016900.1:5629-24293 GCA_037974605.1 Nannopetersius ansorgii
TTCCTCGTTCTCTTCTATTCTAGTCCTGCCAAAGGGCATCCATCCATCCACAAGCAGTTTAAGAACTATTCACCAAAAACAAAAAGCAGTCCAGAGAGTTTGTTGGGTCAGTAAGCAAGGACCCACGAGGCACCACACTAGGTCTGATACTGTTTGTCTTATTTACTCTAGGTATTTTACTCTACTTCTACTCTACTTCTACTCCAACAACTTTGCAGCAGATTGTTCATGTTTGTGATGTCACAACAATGCTGAACAATGCTTTGTATTAGCTCTTATACAGTTTGTCGGATTCCTTATTTACTTAAAGTGCTGTTAATACATTCTGGCTAACACTTTCTTATGGCTTCATCCTTAATCTGCAAATTAGGCCATGAACCACGCCATAAAATCCTGAAAACACTCCTTTGTCAAGGAAACTTATAATACTGAGGATTTGTTTATTCACTTGGATACACAATATTAATTATGAAGGTTTGCATGCTTACAACTTAAATGATACCTAAATGGATTGGAGTTGTATGAATATACCTGGAACATTGACAGGTTGTCGTCTTAAACACATATTGAGGTGAGAATTCAATTTTTTTCATGGCTGGTTTCCCAGACGTGGATTAAGCTTGGTTATGGAGCAAATTGCCGATTGTGATTCACCACTGAAAATCCTTTTTGGTCTGGGCTTAAGCTAAATCCGGACTTGTAGATGTATTTCTGGGAAACTGTTGCCCGCCAGATCACCTGTCGATGCCGACTGTAGTACCATACAGAGCTGTGTAATTATTCATGTAATGGTGTAATTATATTGAATTAGTGTTAGAATTTAATTGTAAAGAAAGTATAAGTAACTCAAATGTATAAACATATTTTGTTTGTTCAGAGCAGGGAAATAGAACAGGCCATGGGGTTTATTCATTGAATATATTCCATTTGCTGAAAAAAACATTTGAAAATATGTCTGTGGCCTCAATGAGAATTACTCTTTAAGTTAAAGAAAAAACACACAAGATATTTTTGATGCATGCACTTATGAGGCATACTCTACCACACACTCTAATTGAATCTTTTGTCTGGACAATGAGGGAAGAGATGGCAGTGGTGGCATAAAGATGAGATGTTTACATAAATACTGAGAATGACTGGCTGACTGTCTACATTAGTGAAGAGCAGCCCTTAATTTTGCTTAAGTATGCTTCAGACCCTCCACGCTATTTGACATCTGGGCCGAGTGTTAAATAAAGGCCTTTCTCGGGAACATCTGGGCCGCAGATAGCACAGATGGGCTTCCTACACCTAGCTGCTTCCTCTCTGTACACCCAGCACAGCTCCTTTCCACAGCCTGAGCCTCAGCTGTCTAGAGGCCTGCCATGGGTCTCGGAGGGGACTTGACAGGCCACCACTGCATGCAACTTTTTTATGCTTTTTAGGACCATGACAACCATTAAATTGACCATATTCTACAGTTTCTCCTCAAGCTTCAACCAAAATGTCCTCATTAATTCACTGCATTGTGCCTAACTTACCATTTCCGACTAAAATGAATCCCTCAGCCACTAGTAAAATAATCTCTGGCCTTGGCAAAAACAGCTGGGGGGTTGCTCCACATGTGCATTAGCATTATTAAGTTTAAAGAGGAACTTTGGGAGGAGCGTTTGCAGGAAATGCCAAAATTCTCCCATGAATCACAGCATGCTGCCTTATACAGGCCTCACTTACATTATATCTGCATCAACTGCTCTCTTGCTAGCTGGTTTGACTAACCTAATTTTGTTGCCTTTGTTGCATCTTAAGAAAGCCTGACAGATGTACAAATGAGGCTTCGCCTGCTCTGACCTCTTCTCCTCCTGTAATAATGGCACTCTTGATGCACTCCCACGGTGACGTTAATAACTGGCACGGCTCGTAGCGGTCACAGGAGTTTGTAAAATGTGGGTTTTCAAACCCCAACTGACAAGGATGTCCGTCTTTTTGCATTTGGGTGTGTGTCTTTTACTGTACCTCACAGAGAAAATGAGAGTGTGAGTGTGAAGACTGTGTGTGTGTGAAGATCGTTCCCATGATTGGGAACGTGTGTGGTGGTTTTTAAACCCAGCGGGAGACTGAGTAGACGCTGTAATGATCATCTGGGATAAAAGCAGCATTTCTCATTCGGAGTGCGGCTTGGCATAAAAGCAAGTGGATTACATTTCCTCTTGGAACTGCAGATTGTTTACCACTGAAGGGAAATGTCTATTAGGAAGTTTTATTTGGATCACTGATTTACATTCACAATAAAACAGAAGAGTATGGAAAGGATTTTTGGATCATTTCACTAGGGTAAGGGATGGATAATGTATTTATGTAAACAATTTGCATATGAGCACACTGCCTTTGAATAAGAAATGATGTCCAATTTTGGAACATTGAAACATTGTATGTTTCTATATCCATTTTTTCTTTATTTAAACAATGGGTGTACACTTTATGTAGACTCATACTTAACACAAAGTGTTCCACACAAAGCTCCACAAAGAGGGAGTTTCTTGTTGACATCATCATGATCCTGCAAGTCTGCATGAACTTGCATCTTAAAAAGTGTTGCTAAATATTTCAAACGGTAAAACTGAGTAACAAATTCAGTTACAAATATTTACATGACTGCGTGTTGCACATAATCAGTAAAAATTTCAACCCAATCCAGCAAAAAATAACCAATTGGTGAGGCATATACACACACAAAGAATCCCTAGAGGGACATATTTTCATAACTATTCATAATTTGGTGTGAAACTATAGGATTTTTACCCGTGAATTTAACAGTAGTTTTTCTTCCAGAAATTCCTTGACATGGACTTGGTATGGTGTTAGGGGCCTGGGCATGAGGGCAGGCAATATATCGTGATACCTGAAACATATTCATAGTGTTTTTTTGTGGAAGGTCAATTTAAAACAGTCTCAGACAAGTTTCTAACAAAACTATTCATCACTTTACAGTGATGGAATCACCAGATTTCACAGGACTCCATGAAGCTTCGCGTGGCATTATGGTTATTGTCACACGTTCTGACAGTTTATTAAACAGTTTATTTTCCTTTTAAGGGTTTTAACACAATTTTTCTGTATAAGATACTTAACCTAGGTCCTAGGGAAAAAACGTATCAAAATTTTGTATCAGCCTTCAGAGCAGCTCCTGGTAGGAATGCGGCGGGTCGTTTGTGTGTGTGTTCCCAAGCAGCTGGTTCTAATTTTAAGATGACATTAGAGCGAATATGCGAGAGCATCATAAATATTCATGTGTTTTCAGCTGCTCAAGGTCAGCATGTATATTAAAGACAGGAAGCTCTCAGTCGGTGGACGCTTGAAAAGAACAACAGCACCATTGGCTAATGCTAGGCGCTGCTTCCGTGTTCCTTTTAGTTGGAGTAATTGTGCTTTAATTGAATACAGATAATACATACAAATGGTCTCTGATGATGAATAGGGAAAGGACTGGAGCGGGGCTTTGCCAAGAAGACAGCCATGCTTATGACGGCAAATGTGATTTCTCTGATGAAAGGCCGCGTGGTGAATGAGAGCCTGCTAATGGACATTGACCTCTACGGCCTTTGATTACCTGGACAATGAGATTAGCCCTCCCTCCGTGGATGAATTATCCTTTACCGGGTCAGCCTCCGCACTTAGAACTGGCAGAGAATACTGCGATGACGAAGGGTGTCTTTGGAACGACCTCTCGCTGCCGGTTTATTCGGAAAACAGCATGTTCATTAGATTTAGTGCAGGGCTGGATGTGTTAGACTAATAAACTGTGGCTATGCTTACCACTGGTGGTGGCACTGCCCCAGGTGGGACAACAGATCGCTCACTAAAAAAATTGGAAGTGAAAAATCTAAAGGGGAATTCCACCATAATGCATAATTCAAGTATTAATATGAAAAAGAACCTGTGAATGGTCTGAGATGAAATGCTTCAGCTTAGAAAAATTGGGGCTGATGGGAACCAGGCATCTGAAGAGTTTTTCTCTAAAGGTCCTTCAGAGAAATGTTTTATGTAAAGTAGTTATGAATATAACGTATAACGGATATTGTTTAACCATTCATATTGTTTGGCCATAGTTTTTGTTAGCTCAGTGGGTAGGATACTTGCCCCCAGACCAAGAGGTCATGGGTTCGAATCCTACGTACAGCATACCACCACTGGGTCCTTGAGCAAGACCCTTAACCCTAAGTTGCTCCAGGGAGACTGTCCCCTGTAGTTAGGGAATGGGAGTCGCTTTGGATAAAAGCGTCTGATAAATGCCGTAAATGTTTTTTTAAATATCAGCTCATAACAGAGAAGCAGATTTGCCACTGTTTTGCTATTTTCAGTGTTACTAAAAAAAATTGGTCCCTTGGGGTTTTTGGATAGTAAAGTCTGGAAACTGATGTTCATTTTAACAAATTTGTTTTGTGAGAATACTACAATGCAGATTATCAAGAATTAAAACGTTCCACTTCAGTTATGCTTTTGTATACATTTGTAAACATTTTAAATGAAGCTAGTTCTTTGGAATGGATCAGACTTGCAGTATTTACTGCCATTATTAGTTATTGTAAATTGTATAACAGTTTATAACCAATGAACAAATTGTACACATCATTTAATTTACTGTTTGACAGCTGTGCAACTAAGTTTGACAGTAGAGGCAACACTTGGATAAGGCACAGACACTGCAATGTAGGTTGTAGGCTCAACCAGTGAACTGTTTCCTTCTCTAATAATGTATCTAGTCTTACTTATATTGTTTAGTTTGATCAAGAGATGGTACTTGGTCCAAAATGTTTAAGAACAGCCATGTAAGAAGTGTGAGCTCTTTCATGGGGAAAAGCAGCACTTCTCATTCTTCTACTGCAACTCCAGCACACAGGCTTGCAAGAGAGTGATAAGTCACATTTAAGGAGATATTGCATGTGGGGTTTGGAGCCTAGTGTCAGCCTCTGCCGTTCTTTCAGGCTGTCGCTGTGTTGGGGTGCTGCCACTGCTCGGGCTGAAGCAGAGAGAAAGCTCTCTACTCTCGTCTCCATGGACACGGCAAGAAGCATTCATCACGGTGCCGCAGTGACGCCTCACGCATTTTAATAAAAGGCTCCATCACCCACAGCTTTCCCACTCTTGCTTATCTCCTGGCGGGGAGCTTTTAGTTTTGGAAAGTCGGCTCCTGGGCCTTTTCAACTGCTTGGAAGACCGAAGCCTTCACTACAGCGGTTAAGCTGTTTTCAGTTCTGCAAAAGCTCCTCATATTAACAGGAGATAAGGCACAATTTGAAAGGCTCTGGGAAGTTTGGTATTGTTTTCCATTCTATTTCAATTTTATCTTCCATTGTTAACTTTTTAAGAAAGTTCATTATTTCACACCATATTCTTTAACAAGAGACCTTGTGTACCTTGTTAACTGAGTGTTCTTAGCACTGAAAGTGACCTTAGCAGTGAAATAAAAGATAAAAAAAATAGAAATGAGCCTTAACCACACCCTTCTGGTCCATACCTGATACAGCACTGTCTCGACTCCTGTGGTTGTTAGAGTTCAACAGCTGAAATGTGAAACAGGAAGATGACCACAGTCAAATAAGAGCACAGGGGGTACTATAAATATTGGTTCTTTGCCTCAGTGACATTGTTTCTATGTCATATCCACGTAGAACTGCAAGTCAGTAAATTATACCTTTCCAAGTTCTCACACACACACACACACACACACTACACACACCCAGATGGACGCTTAAGGCTGGCTATGTTTGAGGTAATTGTTGTTGCTATCTCTGTTGTTCTCCTCCCTCTTGCCCAGGCGTCTAAATGATTCTGTCAGTTCGGATCCGCAAGGATTAGCGTAGAAAGATTCTATGGAGCCATGATGAGAAGTGACACAGTGTGGCATATATCCACAGCATGATACCATGTCGCTTTGATGCTGTGCCAGACGTCCTCTACTGCAGTTTGAGATAGTGGGGTTGGGGGGTGATATGGATATGCCAGCATCTCTGCAGATGAACCTCGATCCAATCATAGGACCAAAATGTCCAATAATTTGAGACAAATCTTTCACAATGCTGCAGACTGATTTTGCCCACTGTTCTTTGCAGAACTGTTTTTGAGCATGTACTTCCCGTTTCAGATCCTTCTGTGGAATCTTAATGGGTTTCAGTTTTGGTAGGCCGGCCACCTCTTCAAAGATTGTTTCCAAATTGTTTGTTAGCTCTCACTGTCTCAGAGCCTTGGAAACAACTTCACAACTGTTTTAAATGTTTCAAACTTTGTGTCTAGTCTGGTTGATCTCATTTATCAACAGGATGTAGATGAGTAGGCGACGGCACAACTACTTTTCTACACTGTTGAATTACTTCAGTAAATGAAATAGGGAAAATGATTATTATTTATTATTTTACACAAACAGAATTATAAAGTAGTATAATATGCATTTACATATTTACGGTACCAGTGGATAAAGGATTTTAATATGACAAAGGTAAAATATTGGTTCAACAATATATTTTGCTCCCTCAGTATATGTACATAATGCAGTATTACAGTGATATCTTTTGTCTTATGCACATAGAGGGTACTATATTTGAGCAGGAATATCGCTACCAGGCAGATGAGGAGACACTATTGTTGTGACAATTTTCTTTCCTTAACACATTTTTCTTACTTCTGTCCATTCTGGAGCTACAAAGCACAGATTACCGCATCAGTAAATCATTCGATCAGCCCATAGCCATTATTTCAGATTAAAGGCGCCCCAGTCTCTTGTGGAGAAAGAGCTGACACCTTCATAAAAGTAGCTATTATCAAGCCTTATTGACTAAACCATTAGCGCTTCTGCTGCTGAAAAACGCACCCTGGCCAGTGTGTGTGAGAAACGAGCGGGCCCTTTGAAGGATGAATTGCAGACCAGCGTGAACGGGGGCAAATTTATCCACTATTAATGGGAGCGGAGAGTAACGGTGCTCAGATCATGCTATTAAAAGCGGCCAAAAGAAAGAAAAACACGCAGGGAGAAAAAGCAATTGCTGTAGGTCATTATGGTTTATGGGCTCATTTGGAATGTCCATCTGAGGTCCTTTGAGCATCTGTGGTGTTAATAATACACCCAATCCCTGTCAAGGTGTTTTTAACCAACCTTCCCGCTCGTATGAGAACATTTATTCCTGGTTCATGATACAAACATGATCTGTAGATACACTGACAGGCCAATTCATTAAAAACTCACTTAAGAGGTCCACCTACCTACTAGATCCATTAACTACCAGAGCAGCTGGCGGGCTGGTGGATAGGGGTTGCCTTTGTGATTGGTAGGTTACAGGTTTGAATTCCAGGATTGCCTGTGGCGTCACTGAGGTACCCTTAAGCAGGGTACTGCCACCTCACACTGCTCCCTGGGCGCTGCACTGGTGGCTGCTCGCTGTTGCACTTGGATGAATGGGTTAAATGCAGAGAAAGAATTTTATTCACACTGTGTGCTGTGCTGTGCTGTGCTGTGGTGTGTTCACGCGTGTAAAAGGGCCTCTTTACTTATTCGTCAGTATAAATTGTCTCTGCTTGGTTGAGAGGGGTCCACCAATGAAAAATCTTCAGCCAAGAGCTGCTCTGTGGTCAAAAAGTGATGACTAAAAATGGCTTGGAGAGCCCTGTTGTAACCACATACCACATAGTTATCTAAAACTAATTAAAGAACCATTCAAAGGTTTCCTTCCTGAACCTTCATGTTTTACAAAAGCTCTATACCAATTATTGTTCCTAGAACCTTTATGTTGAAATTATTTAACTTCTAAAAAGTTCTTCTGGTTTTCAAACCTGGTTCTTTTTAATGGTTAATTCAATGCTTTTCCGTATGGCGTCTTTTTTTCAGTTTGTTTTGACAAGGAGCCATCCTTTGAAATGTAAATTAGGGAGCCCTGAGTGGTTCTGTGGCATGGTGCAAAAAACTCTTGGCATCTTATAATGAGTTATAAACTCTTGGCATGTTATAAAACATGTAGAGCTTTTAGCTTATTGCTTCATAATGGCAGGACTACTTCCGGTCTTTAAGTCGTTGAAAGGGACACTTCTGCAACTGTCCTCTGGGTGGCAGTGTGGTACAGTGCTGCTTTGGGCACAACTGGCCGACTGCCCTTCTCTCTAGGGGCCCTGTCCCTGATTCTTTTCTCCAAACCGTGCCCAATTTTTTACCCTCCTCCATGCCGAAAAAACAATAATTGATGAACAGATCACAGAAATGTACTTAAAAATCTGTCAGTGAGCATAATGGCTCATCAAACTGTTCTTTTTTGGCTTTATTTCTCTTTTTAAATTTCAGAGACCTCTTGTTTTAGCTGTCAGATGTGCCGTTGTTGTTGTTATTATCGTTTTTGCAAACAGCTCTGTTGCAGAACCATCAATCAAAACTCAACCTCTGGAGTCTACAATCTTCTGCGCTCATCATGCAACGTGCGCTATTTGCATGTTGAGGAGAAGCTGCAAGCTCGCAAGCAAGCACATATTCACTGCACACATAATTAGTGTTCTAATGAGCTTGTTCGGCTCTCTTGTTCTTGTGTACCACCAAGCTCATCCGGTGGACAAATCAGTCAGTCGAAATGTCACTCAGCACTAGCCTGCTAAGCCGTAGAGTTGAAGCTGATATTGTCCAAGACTGGAACAAGGTAGAAGGAATAATCGCAGTGCAGCAGACCTTTCCCCTTTCCTTAGTAGAAGAATTGTGTGACAATAAACAGAATAATACAATGTTAGATATTTTCAAATCATTTATTTTACACATTTCTACATCCCTTTTTGTCAAACAGAGTCAAACAGCTTAATCAGAACCAGAAAACGTGATTGATCCCGGAGGAAATTGCTTATTTAATGACTGCAAAGACACACAGAGAGAAAATAAATAAAAAAATATTTGTTTTTGTTTAAGCATTGTTTGCTATTTTAATATCTTTTACTGATTTGCTTCAGTCAGTTCAGTGTGATTGGTGCCCCTGCGCTCATACCCAGTCCTGGGTTATTGATTTGTACCATTTGGTTTTGTGTTCATAAAGAGGTTCCCCTAACCTTTAAAGTGATTTGTAAATCACTTTCAACTTTTAATTTTCAAAATGTTTTGATAAATGGGCTGTAAGTGTGAAAGCTGTCAAGATTCCATATGCTTGTTGGATCTAAATGGTTAAATGACACATTTTCCATAATTATTTCTTGTTTGTGGCAAATTCTCATCAGCCATGTTTTCAGACTTGACCCTGTTGATATGGAGTGTAAATCAAATGGTAATGTATTCATGTACTACGTGATCATTATATAATTATTTAACCATGTAATTATTTAATAGGATGGTTCAGATATACTCCAAAAGTGGAGCATCCAAGACATGCTTGGTATCCGATATCTGCTTTTTATTACAGTAATAATCCTATTTACTATTTACTTCCTGTTTTCTAGCAACATTTACCTTGTGGCTCTAGTGCTAAATCAGATTTGATCTTTGAACTATGTCTTAGCACATCAAATACATCTGGGGGTGAGCACAGGAAAGCACAAGGGTTTCTGTAAAGTAGACTTTTGAGGTTTGGTCAGAAGCAGAAATGCGTTAAAACTGGTAGATGCTTGCGGGTGCAGTATAAAAATGGCACTTGGCACATGAAAAACATAGAACAGAGTTACAGCTCTACTCAGTCCACCCTACAGCCATGTGCATCCTGCTGAAGTGGAATTACCTACACTGAGCATGCTCCGTCTGCCATGTAAGCCTGGGGATGATGAGTAACGCCCCCTACGCTCATCATTATTGATCAAGTTATGATAGATGTGTCACCAGGCCTGGGATAGGTTCCAGTGCCTGCAGAGTTTGTGTGTGTGCATGCTTGTGTGTGAGGGGTGTGTGTGTGTGTGTGTGCTCGCACATACATGCGTGCAGCCCTAGTAACCTGTGTGCATTTATTTGTCTTTCTCTCATGTTTTTCTACACAGGTATGTGTTTGTGTTTGTGTGTGTGTGTGTGTGTGTGTGTGCGTGTTAGCAGGTGACATTGCATACGGTGTTACTTTGATTGTATAGGTGTTGTTTTAGTGTTTGATTACTGCATGCATATAGCTTTTTTATAGGAAATGGACAAAAGGCCCATTGCATAATTGCTAATCAAAGGTCATCTTAAAGGCTGAATGTTGGCCATACTTGGTCAAGAGTGGGATATTTCACAGAAACAACATTAGTGTCCAAAAGCAATGCAACCTCCATAAGATATGGACACTTTAAAAAAATAAAGATGGCAAAGAAGTGCCATAGAAGGGCCAGTTTCTTTTGATAAAGAAATTTTAATTGGATGATTCTTATAAAAGCCAATACATTTAATTAGATATGCGTGAAGGATAAAGGTACCTTTACATCATGTGAAGGTTCTGTACGCCTTCACACATTTACACAGATGGCTATTTTTAAAAGAAGATTTGCTATGTGACTTAGCAAACCTGGTCTCTCTTGGTGTTCTCACAGTCTCGAGCTGTATTGGAGTATAAAAGCATGGACCCTGAGGAAGTCAGGTATGTAAATGGCTTGGCGCCGTTACTTCCTTTATCTCTACCTCAGTAGTGCCTTCTGTTTATCCACCACAGCTCTTAATAGTGTTCACACTATCGCGGCAAAAAGGCTTGTTCACATCTTGGTCATTCACTTGTAATGGAGCCCTTGTTACCAGCCCTACACAAAGATGTCATGTGGGTACTTTTCTGTGAGGCTCGAAGCTGCCAGTCACTGTAGATTATAGTGTATTTAAGGTTTTCTTGACTCACTAAATATTTAGTTAAAGCATCTGATGGGTTTGCTACCTTAAGGGCTTTGTAGTCCAATTTTACGGCTGTAAAGGAAGCCATAATGGGTTAACTAGCGTCCTTTTACTAATCCAACACAACTCCTATAGTGCTACAGTATATAGGCTATAAATGTTGTTTGTTCTATGTCATCTGTTTGGACTTATGTCTCTTTGTTGTCAACAGAGCTGAAATGAATTGTCAATGAAGGAAAGGTGAGCTTGACATTGAGGTTATGGTTATATCCCAAATTCATCATTCATCTCTTTACTTAACCCTCCGTAATACAGGCAACAACATACATGCATACACTACCGGTCAAAAGTTTTAGAACACCCTAAATTTTCCATTTTTTCATTCAACATTATGCAGTTTAATGTCTTATTGCACTCTGAAATGAAAGCATAGTAAACAAAGAGTTAAAAAAGAAAGCAATGAATCAATTTGTAGACCAAAATGTATTCTAAACTTTTGACTCATCAATATAGCCACCTTTGGAAGATATAATGGCTGAACACACTTGTGTCATTTGAATAGAAATCAAATATTCTTCAGAAAGTTCTTCCCACTTCTGTTGCACAAGTTCCCTTAAATGTGTGGCACTTGTAGGTTCTTTTGCTTTCACTCTTCTGTCCAGTTCATCCCAAACCATCTCGATGGGCTTTAAATCTAGAGATGGTTCTGGCAACTCCATGTTTTCAAGCTTACCCTCTTGTTCTTTTTTTCTGAGGTAGTTCTGGCATAGCTTAGACTTGCTGTAGGATGATCCCCTGACCAATTGCATGGTACTGCAGAATGCTGTGGATGCTGTTTTGGCTCACTCTGTACAATTAATCCGACCCTGGATTCAGCAAAACAGCCCCAGACCATCACACTTCCTCCTCATGTTTGACAATTGATTCGCATACTCAACGGCATACAAAGATCCTGCGTGATCAAATTTTGATTCATCAGTCCATAATACATGGACTGTCTCTCTTCCATTGTTAATTGCATTTTTCTCGACATTTTCATAGCAACACACCACTGTCTGCAGTACAGTACTGTTCAACTGATGCTCAAAAGGGTGAAACACTGCTTTCATACAAACAGAGTAATCTTTTAATCAAGGATAGTTTTGATAAACCTCAACTGCTGCAGCAAGGCTTTAAATTGTTGACCCATTTGTGTATCCTGAAAAACTCAGGATAATTCTGAATTTTTTTCAGTTTTGGGTGACCTTACCTTTTTTTAACCTCTGACAGTTCACCACTTACCTTTGTACCATTTCAAGCGATTCATTGGACTGTAATCAAAGGATATAGGAGAAAACACAAAATCACTCAGCATGATGGTGGACCGACACCCAGGTCCTACACAACTTAAATGCAAAACCAACAACTCAAAAAACCAATAGAAACACATTAATTTTCCCAGAGCACACCGGACAGCTGAAACACATAATGTAAATAAATACAAGACCGGTGTCCTCCGTCTTCATAATAAAAGTCCCCATAACTAAACAAAGAACTGAAAAAGCTTCTTTAAGGGTAATGAATTAAGCTGAGTTTAAAGTGGAATTAAAGTGTTTTGGGAGCATGTTTGGGGGCATATTTAGGGTTTTGCACTATAAAAATAGGTAGATTGTCATGGTTGTCATGCCAGTCTGCTGTGTACTACTCACTG
Organism: Nannopetersius ansorgii; assembly: GCA_037974605.1. Classification (NCBI taxonomy): domain Eukaryota; kingdom Metazoa; phylum Chordata; class Actinopteri; order Characiformes; family Alestidae; genus Nannopetersius; species Nannopetersius ansorgii. The sequence goes on from JBBPDE010016900.1 coordinate 18,091, forward strand.
TTCCATCATCATTTCATGCCAAATCGCATGAAACAATTGTAAATTGCAGTTTTTTCCAATCAGCTATACCTGTTTTTTGCAAAATGTGACAAAACCCAATCAGAGTTCGGCCAGCATTCTGAACTATTGAACATGGCAGCACCCAGAAGAGAGAAGTGTTGCTTGTTGTTTAAACTATTATTTGAAAATGGTTGTTTTAAATTCTTTTTATGGTTCTGAAGAACAGCTACATGATGTGTGGTGGGGTCTGTGCACGAGGGGAAGGGGTATGGGGCCACAGCACAAATGCTCAGAGAGAAACATGCGGATGGGAGAAAGGGGGAGGGAGAGAGAGAGAACAGTCGCTACAGAGACATGTTTCACTGCATATAGTTACAAGTTTATAAATATTGTACATCATACAAACGGATCATTTTGTATGGGTACTTTAAATAGTTCTGTATTTAAGATGGCCATTTGTATGTAAGTTGTTAAGATTTCACGTAAATGAATGTATTTCGAGTTATTCTTTAAGGAATGGATTTGTAGTGTTTTGAAAAAAAAAAAACAGATTTATAGCACTTTGTAAAAAATATAATAAACTTTGGAATTATAATCAACAACTTTATTTATTTAAACTGCAGCAGTACAGATAAACACTTAGACACAGTAAACAAAATGGCGATAATTGTGTGATAGACATAGGTGCCCCCAGGGTCCATTCACTGCCACTTGAAAGAAAGCGGCATCTTTCTCAGAAATGTACTCAACAATACAATATTTCACACTGAATCACATAATTAATATTTTCATCTCAGCAATCAAAAAATGTTTTAAAATGAATTCTCTTCAAGCACTTCAACAAAACAGTAATAGGTCTAGATGTCTTAGGGTCCAGAACCAGTAGAGGAAGAAGTGCTAACAATCTACTTTAATCATTTATTTCATTTGTCTGATAATAGTGAAGGTTTGGCCTTTGAGTTAAATAAATAAAGTATTTGCACTGCAGAATATTTGATCACGTGCAAAAATAAATAATACATAAAGTACTCAGGTTTGAGAATTTACATACAGTAGATCATAATCAAGTGCAAACCATTTATTTAATCTATTTTTCTCACACACCCCAAACAAACATGCTCACATTACCATATTCCTGAATTATGAAAATGGCCAAAATATTCTTAATATACAGGGGATATGTTGTGTGTAGTCTTCAAGTTTGTGGCACAAATGCCGACTCTTTTTATATGCACTGACTTTCTCCTGCCCTGTTCTTTTCCCATATCCCTCTCTCATTCCTGTTTTTTCATATGTCTGTGGGCAAACACTTTCCTCTCATACAGCTTAAACATATACTTTACATAAGGGCAGCATTCACAAGACTACACAACACATAAATACGCCCTTCATAACAGCTGATATAAACCTATCGACACACTTAAAACATGCCATGAAGGGCTTCTTTTTAAGAGGTTCTTTTTGGAATGAAAAAATCTTTTTAGTGGGATCACACAAAGTGTGGACATTTATAATGGCTTATTCGGGGAAGTACCAACTGTTGTAACAGTGACTGAGAAGACATGGCATCAAAGTGGATTCAAGCAGCCTGACACTTCTTGCAGTAAGCCTTTAAAAATTTCATTTTGGTAGTCAAGACAAGTTGAACAATGGTGGAAACTTTTGGTGCTTTCAAGATTAGAGATTATCAAAAGATAAAATGAACAATGCCCCTCACTGTGAGTGGGAGTAAGTTATGGCCGCAGTTCACATTACAAAATCTAATTAAAGTGACTCAGTGAATGTTTCCGATTTGAACTGATACCAACAAAATTAGGTATTCCAGTTCATTTGATCTTGAAATATCACCAGCAATGCTGTATCATAACTTCCAGGAGAGCCTCCGTATTGCCCTGGATTCATCTGCATATAGCTAACAATGCGCTTCTTTTACTGGTGCATTGTCTCTTATGGCAGTTGTAGACTTTGAAGCTTGTAAGACTCCAAGCTTCCGAGATGTGTCATGTAAGAATTAGGACATATTTGTGTTTTTTTTCCTGCAAATTCTTGTGTTCATATGTAAACTTAAGACCTAACTCTGTAGATAAAGGGAGATGCTTCTTAGCTCATTAGCAGTCTACTCATTAGTGAGCTTAGTAAACAGAGGCACATTCTTAAGTGGGTTTTGTTCAGTTATAGTCTTTTATATTTGAGAGAATTAAACAGGACTGCGGGAGCTGTCAATCAAAGGTGGGGATGAACGTGTAGTAAAGGTATGAAATGCTTACTCACGACCATCAATGAGGTTTTGGGTCACCACTGCTTACCAGATTGGACACCCGACCTAGACCACCTGACCCTTTTATTGGTGCTCAAAGTCTCTGGGTGAGGTTGGTTCTCCTACTGCTGTGAATAGGATACTTTCAAACTGCTACTCAAACTACTAGTCACAAACAAACCTATTGCCACTGACTCTAACTGATCTTACTTTACTAAAAATAGACTAACTGCTCTACAGTGACTGTCTGTATACTAAGACATCTTATTGTTGATCATCTCCATAGAGACAATTCTTTTACATTTTGTTTTTGTTATTCTTTTTATAGACATAATTTTGCACCTCCTACAATTTTTGAAATGTTGGCATTGTCCCAACATCAAGTGCAATGCATGTATTTAGGTTTTTATTAAGGGCAGAGTATTGATTAAAGAAATTATTTTTGGGTTTGAGGTGGCTTTGTAATGTATGGGGAGAAAGACCAAACAGTTGAATCACCTTCAGTATATATGGTGGACATCAAGGCTAAGGTGTGCGGTCAGGGACAAAACACTGAAAACCACAAACATGGAGAAACAAATGCGGATCAAAACACAAAGCAGACTCATCAACGGAGTTCAAGACACAAAAGCTCAGGTCAGTTACAAAAAATGTGTGTCACTGTTTATTGTGGTTTAATTACAAAGAATCACACATTCAGCCGTGCTTAACCATGAATGGCTTGGTACGAGACAGTGGATAGCTCCCCCCTCGGTGGTTCAACTGTCAAGTGCCAGACTGAGAAGATGGCCAGTTCGAATCCATTTTTTTAGCACAAATGTTTTGCCCATAAAAGCAATTCTGGGTGTTTCCAAACACTGGTTTTATAGCAGTTACTTACTCACAGTTTGCGCTCTCACAAAAACATGGCAAGTTTTCTCCCTTACTATTTTCTGTCTGCCTCAGGAGGATATGTTCCCCTTTTGAGTCTTGGTCACTCCGGAGGTTTTTTCTTCCGGATTTAATGAGGTTTTCCATAACTCTATAAATCAACTTGAATCAAAATAAATTATTTTTATGCAATTTAATGTCAAACTGTAATAGTGTGAAACAGTTTGCTGAAATCTTAGTTTGTAACAATAATGAATAGGCTACTAGTCTGGACCTAGAAGATTAATAACCCAAAAAGCCTAGAGTTCAAGGTTATAGCAGTTGACAAGCAGCAGCTTGCTCGAAAAGCATGTGAGAAACCCTGTTTACACAATGTTCGGCTAGCCGCTCTTCACTCTGACCGTCAGAGCTCTAGCTCACATCAGCCCCATTAAAAGTTAAAGCATACTCCGTAGAGAGCCGGCCCTGATTTTGGGCGACTTGACTGCTTTCAAAGTTCAGTGCTTCCCAAAGGAGAATACTCTGTGTGTGTGTGTTTATGCTTTTGTGTATGCCTGTCCTCTAATGCGTTTGTGTGTATGAGAGAGAGAGAGAGAGAGTTATTCTCTCTTTTAAAGTGACCTGCCAGATTGCATAACAACAGATTGGATTAGTGAGTGGTACATGATATCAATTAATCATCAAACACAGTTTCACATTTAAAAGCACTGCAAACACACTTCCATGCATAATGAGGGAGCCTGTACAGTATGTATTGTGAGCAAAAACGCAAAGAGGCTGCCTTTTTCTTTTGCTTTTATCTACTATTATTTGTCTGTTGATGACTTCTTAGCTCTTTTACATTGTGTAGCTACACGGGCTAAACAATTGATATAAAAATAGACGTAATTGCAACTAGAACAGCTCTTCTTTGGCCTCACAAGAAAAAAAACTTGTTGGTTTCCATACACCCACCTTTCCATACAATCCACATTTTCACTCCAACCCAACTCACAATACGATAAGGGCATTCTGGGGGTCTCCAAGGAGCAGTTTGAAAACCATGACATTAACACAATAGTCTAATGCAGTTGCCAACAACCCGTTTTGTGTCACGGACCAGTTTCATGTAAAACAATATTTTCACTGATCAGTATAGATGCAACTGGAAACAAAGTGCACTTATTTTTTTACTCATTCTTGCGCTTGTGGGCTAAATTGTTGATGTACTGTATCACATTTTTTTTTTTAAATATTGGAAATTCCAAAGATATTTCAAGCTCTGATAATCAATAAAATATTTTTATTCTGTCTGTCTGTGCGGCTCGATACCAAATGACTCACAGACCAATACTGCTCCACAGCCCGGTGGTTGGGGACCTTTGGTCTAATGCAACTAATCTTTTTGAGCCATCCATTTTGTATTTTTTCAAAAATAACATCTCATACAGTGTCAGAAACCAGATAAGTCTATTTGGTCCCGTTCACATGATCATGAGTGGATAGCAATATGTTAAAGCAAGAATCAGATCCTTTATGTATGATTACTCAAACCACTTTCAGAGGTGGCCGAGAAACATAGGACGTTGTGGTGGACATTTTAGAACATCCTCAAATGTCTGGTTTTATTCAGCAATCATATAATGGCTTTGGGCACTTTACCATAGGCATCCAGTCTCATTTGCAAAGGGCCGACATGAGTGCAGGAGCATGCTTGATCCATTGTTTGAAGCCCGAGGCCAAAAGATTCATTTAGTCCAGTCAGGTGTTGTTCTACTTGTTTGATATGCGAATCCTGCTACTGCACTGGCCCTTTGGACATCCCTGATCACATGTGTTTTGTAAAATCACTGTTTTCTCCACACCAGTGATAGGGAATCAGTAAACAAAGGTTTTAGGTAAATGCATAATCCAAATCTTCACTAAGGTTGTGCAGAATTGTCAATTTGATTTAAGATGTAGGTGTCTAATATGGCAGCTTGTAGTTTGTTAGTTTTTGTACAGTTTTAGTGATGTATTTTGAACAGAAATAATTGAGTTATTTGGGTGCCTTCTAGTGTTCGGTAGCAACATAATCCACACATTTGCATCCCCAAACTAAAGAAGCAAGTTTGCTTGTTCCAATTTCTTTGGCTTTTCAAATTCATTTGACACCAAATGTGTTTGCTGATTGACTACACCTAGGGTTGAACCGTTTTGTTAAAAGCCAATGATCAGGCTTTTTTAGTCTATATACTCACTTAGGGGAGTTTGAGGCTCAGGATTTGGGGTAAAGAGAATGGATTAAGATTTAGAACTACATACCTTACACTCTTTTGCGGAAACATTTTTTTTTCAGGTGCAAATCCAGGATGGGAAATCAGCGAACTGCTGAGGCACTCCAGCCTCGAGGGGCTGCGATTTCTCAGTGTGAAGTGGAATAGATGTGAGTAGAGGTTATCGGCTAAGTGGAGCATGCCTCTGCTTGGTTAGCAGATGAAGCTAGGCCGCGGATTCAAATGATCAGTGTACTATAATTGTGCACAGATTTGGCGGCTCCAGAGCACCTCAGATGCTTTCTCTGAAACGGTCTGCCCTGTTCCTCACACATGCTCACACAATCGCTCACATGAGCGTTTTCTCACTTTGACTTACACTTTGCTCTCACACTTTTGTTACATTTTTAAAACTGTTGTACAGGTACTACTTTAAAAGATCTAACATTATACCATGTTTACTTTAAGCCTAAATCGAAAAATTTTTTTTATATTTTTGTATTAAAAGAGATTAGTACTTGCACTGAAGAAACATTGTAAGCATATTCGTTTAAAACAAATAAAACTCCATCTGACAATGGTGACAATCTCTCACCCATCCATTTACCCATCCACCCACCCGCCCACTCCCTCACCCACCCACCCGCCCACATACAAACTCACCCAACCACCCGCCCACTCCCTCACCCACCCACCTTCCCACACACACACTCACCCACCTTCCCACACACACACTCACCCACCCACCTACCCACCCACCCACCGACTCCCTCACCCCCCCCCCCAACCCACAAACCCCCTCCCCCACCCACCAACCCCCCCCCCCCCCCAACCACCCCACC
>JBBPDE010016910.1:0-11000 GCA_037974605.1 Nannopetersius ansorgii
AGAACCAGAGATTTGTTTTCTTTGAATTATTCAGGTTCTGTAAACGCTGCAGCATTTCTCTTATTCTGATGTTTTGTAATTTCCTTTAAAATTATGCTTTAAAGAACAATATTTTTATTTGGAAATGAGGAGGAATATTGTCAGCAGTTCTTAAAAAAGAAGGCAAATCTGGTCAGTTCAGTACTTACAACTAGAAAAGATAAAACCTCAGGAGAATGTCTTAGAACTTGTAAAAATTGTATTTCTTTAGGAAACGATTTGGAATCTATTTACAAGGAAATACAGATTAATTTATTATTTTGAGAACAAACATTAGAAAATGTATTTGTGTACGAATCTTTGCACGCTGCTAATGCTAACCGCTAACATTTTTTAAGCAAAAAAGTTTTCTGATTCTGATTATTTGTTTACATTTACATTTTCATTAAGGGTAATGAATTAAACTGAGTTTAAAATGACATTAAAGTGTTCTGGGAGCAGATTTGAGGGCATGTTAAGGGTTTACACTATAAAAATTGGCATTTTTTTTCCACTATATGCGTGTGCTCTTAGAATGTAACCCCCGTGAAAAGCCGGGGATTACTGTTTTGGACACTAGCAATACAGAGCTGAGGAGTTAAATCACTGAAACGGACCAATCAGAAGAGTTTAGTGTGGTGTCAGTTCTGTTACCACTTAATTTTTTTCCAGAAGAAGCCAGAATATCTCGTACTCCAAGTTCTCTTAACACAACTAGTTTCCATAGGACCCTCACCTCCAGGGCTGTGCGGCGGGGTCTGTTGCAGTAACTGTGCAGCTCGTCCTGACCCTGTGCCGAGCTAAACTCAGCCAGTTTCTCTCGCTCCAGCTCGTTGGTGGCGAAGGTGGCGAGAAGCTCAAAGAAGGAGCGTCGTGGAACCGCGGCAATGTCCAAAAACTGCTCTACTAGAAACCTGACTGAACAGGGCTGGGGCAGATTAGCAGGAACCAGAGCTGAAAGAAAGAAAAGATGTGAAAGGATCACATAACACCATATGGACAAAAGTATTGGGACACACCTAGTTTTCAGGGTTTGGTCCCCTTACTTTCAGTGAATCTTAATGCTCCAGCAGACCCAGACATTCTGGACAGCGCCATGCTAAAACTCTGTGAACCCAGTTTGGGGAAGAACCTTTTCTATTCCAGCAGGACTGTGTCCCAGAGCACAAAGCGAACTCCATAAAGACATGGCTGGAGGAGTTCAGTGTGGAAGAACTTGACTGGCCACACAGAGCCCTGACCTCAACCCCCTCCAGCACCTTTGGGATGAACTGGAACGGAGATTGTGATCCAGACCTTCTTGTCCAACATCAGTGTCTGACCTCATAAATGCTACAGAATGAATGGACAGCTGTTAGAGCTGCAAAGGGGGGCCGACTCTATATTAAAGTCTATGGATTTGAATGCAGTGTCATTAAAGTCCCTGTTGGTATAATGGACAGGCATCCCAATACTTTTGTTCATATAGTGTCATACAGCACGTTGGTCATACAGCATGTAGTTTACGACATTGGCATCGCATTTACAGACTATGTGAGCGGACTAGTTTGCTTGCGTGTGGTGGAACAAAAGGGTGTAATGCGGTGAATGAGTGAGGGAGCTGAGTTACACCAAAAATCGGGTTACATCACTGTCGTGTCTGTGTTGTAATTTGAGGATCCACTGTAGCCTGTAACCCGTCTGTATCTCTTAGACAGGTACACCTATCAGGATTACACCCACCTGAGCTGCCAATTGAGGGGGTAAGCATGAAGTAGCGATCGGGGTCCAGTCTCAGGAGCTGGCAAAATTGTGCAACGTCTTCTGATGAATTGCGCGGCCTCATCATGACTATATCGCCTGCCCCGAACCTGTCAGACACACATTTGCATTTAAAAATACCATTTTCATGAATGATTGCCATGTAGTACAAACACACAGTTATATAAATACTAATGCCAGCCAACGATAAAAATTTCTAATCGTGATTAATTCAATTATTTTATTTCTAGGGTGTTTTCACACTTTCCTTTCAGCCCTTAAAGCGAACTCAGATCGATTAGTCAGCATTTTTTGCGTATATGTGAACACACCAAACGAACTCAGACCCTCTGAACTGAACTGAGACACATCGGGAGGCGGTCTTGGTCCGGTCCGTAGATTGGTTAAACTCACACATTCTGAACAAGATCAACTTTCTCGATCAAGTTGCTCAGACTCAAAGCGTGCTTGCTCTCCATTAGTTGAAGAGCAATAGCAGCAGATCTTTGTGGAAAGTGCAGAACTTCGGTAGAGCTTTTAAGCGTCTGGAGAAAAACATTCCCAGAAATGGAGAACGTGAAGAAACAACGGCGGCAGGTTGGAGGAGGAAAAACATCTGAGCTAAAGTGGAACAGAAAAAGAACCGAATTCCCTTTCTACTGGTCCACTTTCTGGACACTTCTAGAGGACCGAGTTCAGTTTCTTTAAAGAGGACTTGATGTGAAAACACCCTTAAAGCACTGCTGTAGGAACAAAAGTGCAATAACATTTGGTTTAAACACTTTAAAAGCAGTGTTCCCTTTAACACAGTCACACAGTTAGAGTTCATATATTTCTGTAAATCCCAACTTAAACATGAATTCACCACTGCAGGGTGTTCAGTTTTTTCTAGTTTATTATAGAAAAACAAGATCCTCTCAGAGTCCAGAGCATTATAGCAGCTGTAAAGGGGACTGACACCATATGAATGTGTCAAAGTCTCTGTTGGTGTATGGACAAATGTAATGGGACGCCTGACCCCTGAGACAACCAGCCGAGACGTAGAGCAGTAACGCAGATACATTGTTCAACAGTGCATGCCCCCCCCCCCCTCGTCTATTTTTGCTACTCACTGGATGTTTGAGCCTGTGATGTCAAACTCAATAAGCCTCACGTCCTGGAAATGAGAAGATTCCGTCACTCTCTGATTGGACACCATTTTTGCCGGGAAAGGCAGCACTAAAGAGGCGGCGGCCCGGTCACCTGGCGGGAGGAGCTTCACATCCGGCTTCTCTGTGATGTCGTCCAGGAACTGGAAAGTATACCGAGGAGGAAGCCTGCAGAAATTCCACACAGTCAAACGATCAAGTTCTGTCCTTCCTCATAATGTTTTGTGTTGAGCCAATCAGAGCATTGGTCATTTACATCTTTCAGTCTTAAAGACACCCTACGAAAAGTAGTCCATAGCAGCGTTTCTCAAACTATTGGCTCCGCGGACCGGCAGGAACCCTCTCAAGGCCGGCGCCAGTCCGCCGAGCCTCACTTCTGTCACTGCGTGCCCTTCCCCGCCCCCTCAACTTCATGGCCCTGCCATAGAAGTATGTATGGGTATAATATATATGTACAGTGGCACCCCACTTAACAAACGTTCCGCATAATGAATGCTGCCGCGACCGCGCACATGATATAATAATAATAATAATAATATCTATCTATATTAAAAACTTTCTATCCATCTACGCACATGTGTGACGTAGGGGGGTGGGGGTGTTGGTGACAGTCATTTATGCAGGCCCCTGCAGCCCCAAAGCCTGACATGACTTATCCACAGGACAAATACATTTGAGAAACGCTGGTCTATAGAATACTTAGAGAAATGCATGAAAAATTCAGGTAAAAAATAATTAATTTCTATTTTTGATACATAAAACTAAACACATGAACCATTAGAAAGATCTAAGCTGGAATTTGACACGACATCCAGGCACCGATTTAACACGCAGACGGAGTCGGAATACGGGGCAGACTCACGGATCTTCTTCTCGGAGTGGGCTCAGTCCTGTAGGTAGAGGATACAGAGACATGGTTTTCTGCCAGAGTGAAATTAACCAGGGGTCGATCACTCCATCAGGCCTAGAAGACATCAAACACACCGTACATAACTCTCAGGGAGCACTTCTCCGTAATCAGTTCTGTTCAGCACAGGTTCGTGATTTCCCTGGTCAAAAACATCGAATTAACAATCTGGACCAGCATTCACTACTGCTTTAAAGATCTTTTCAAAAAACAAATTATAAAAGGTCAATGGGTTCCAAAACATGTTAATGAAGTTCTTTGCACAGAATCACTCAAAAAGAGATCCACCAGCTTTATTTCAGGCCATGTCCTCTCGTACACGTGTATTTCTGAAAACGGATATTTTCCGTTTTTGTTTTTTAAAAAAATCGCGTCCGAACAAGCACGTTTTCAAAAATATCTCCGTCCACACGCAAATGCAAAAAACGCTGTCAAGAGCATGCCAAGGCAGCAGGTGACGATATAACCTTAACCGTATAGCATTGGTGACCAATCGGAAGCCGTGGAGGTGGAGCATCATTACCTGTTTCTGGTAGACAAACAATGGCGCAAAAAGTAAACCACCAACCGCTGTTCCAACCGGGGGGGGGGGGGGGGGTATTCCATGAAACAGGATTAAGGGAAAGTCTGACTTACTCTTCCTTACTATCCCTTGAAATAAGCCAGACTTTCCCTTAATCCCGTTTCATAGAATAACCCCAGGTCTCGTCCAAAACCGACGCCGACGTTGGCAGCGGGTGCCGGGCAGAGACAGTGTCTGTGTTGAATGTAATACCATCGGAAGCTGACTCTGACGTCTCTGCCCTTCATACTGGATGGACAGTAACTCCGCGCATGAGTATAAACATACCAGCATATCTAACGCGGTTGAGAGCGCAGTATTTTGTACACGTCAGGCATTTTAGATGACAACCAAGGCACATACGATGACGTTATATGAGTAGCGTTTTTCAAAATCTACGTTTTTCTTGTCTACACGCAAACGCAGAAACAGAGTTTTCAAAAATCGCCACTTTGGCCGGAGTTTTTAAAAACCTACCTTTTCATCGACCCAAACGCAGTTTACGTGTGGACGAAAGGCCAAAACGCATAGAAAAACCTCCGTTTTCAGATATACCCGTGTATGTGTGGACAGGGCCTCAGAACCAGCTGTTTGGACGGAGGGCCCAGTGTGATGTAATACTGGGCCAATTTGCATAGAACCGCCTCTTATCTGTTGAGACCCCACCCACTACATTAGTTGAAGATCTTCCATGTTGTTTGCTGGTATTAAAGCACAGAGAAGCCGAGCGCTGTGTCTACAGGCAGAGGCGAGTCACTCATGAAGTGTTGTGTTGTTGCTGCATAAGAAGACAGAATCAGTCCTTATGTTAATGTGATTCTGTGTAAAGAACTTCATGAACACATTTTGTAGCCCATAGACCTTTTATAATTAAAGTGAGTTTTGTATAACATGTCCCCTCTGTGTGTTTATGAATGTATGCTTTTGTAATATCTTAGCTATCTACCTTAGCTTTGGATACTGTCTTAACCCCCAGACACTTACCCCAGATCATGCTGGTCATCCGCCAGGCCAGCCGGGAGCAGGGCATTCGCACCAAGCTGCAGCAAACGCTTATAGAGCTTCTTAGCCACAAAGTTGAACCTACAAATTGACTTGCGTTAAATTGCATTAGTCATCACATACACAGGCTCAATGGTAATGCATCTGTTCAGGGGTGTGTGTGTAATAAATTACATTTATGGGATTTGGCAGATGCCCTTATTCAGACTTACAGTCATTAGTTACAGGGACAGTCTTACAGTCATCAGTTACAGGGACAGTCTTACAGTCATTAGTTACAGGGACAGTCTTACAGTCAGTTACAGGGACAGTCTTACAGTCAGTTACAGGGACAGTCTTACAGTCATCAGTTACAGGGACAGTCCCCCTGGAGACACTGAGGGTTAAGTATCTTGCTAAAGGACACAATGGTAGAAAGTGGGTCTGCGAGACACGCGCGGTCGCGGCGGCATTCATGCGGGGTTGAACCTGCAACTTTGTGGTAATCATTTTAACCATTAGGCTACTAAATTCATAAATAACACACAATAATATTTTAATATTTTACCACTAACGTTTTTCATATACTGACTTTAATATGACTTTAAATATGCAATTAAGTCTCTAAAATAATATTTACACATAAGATGAGGTAACAGGTACCAAATAACAACAGTACCAAATTCCTTGCAGATTTTCAGGGAAATCTTTGAAAGGCCTGAAAGCAAGATTAATTCCACAGAAAATCTTACTTTGGATAAGAGGAGTCACCGAGGCCAAGCACTGCATAGTCCAGGTGACAAAGAGAGCCTGCAGGTAAAGACTTCTTGAACAGAAACCTCCAGAAACTCTGCAGGACAAAGACAGACCATACTCTACATTTTCACGTATTATTATTATTATTATTATTATTATTATTACTATTATTATTATTATTATTGTTGTTGTTGTTGTTTACTTTCCTTTAAGCCAACTCATTACGCCTAATAGTAACTTTAGAGTTAACCGAGTAGTTGGTAAGGCATCTGTTCAGGGATGTGTGTGTAATTAATTACATTTACATTACATTAATGGCATTTGTCAGACAACCTTATCCAGACTGACTTACAACTTAACCAAGTTGTTTTTACCTTTAAAGGTCCCATGACATCCTGATTTTTTATGCTTTTATAGGTCATAGTTGTCCCTAATACTGGACCTGAAGTCTCTCTTTGAAATTCAGCCTTGGCGCAGAATTACAGTCACTTTGAGCCGAGTCAGTCCCACAATGAAATTTCCAGAGGACGCGCCGTTTCTGTGTCTGTAGCTTTAAATGATAATAAGGAGGAGAGAGGCAGCGCAAGGTGGAGGAGAGGTCAGCACACATATCACACATAGCATTGACAGTCGGTGGAGCTAATTTTTTAGGGGAGGGGGCGAAATTCTCTGGCCGGGTAAATTATAAGAAAAGGGGTGTAACCTCTCCCTTAATGACGTCATACAGTGCCAAATTACAGATCCGGCCTCTGAGCTGTCGCTCTCTCAGCGGCGGAGCAGGAAGATCAAAGCACTCTTTCCACTACAGGACCACAGGCAGGCTAGGGGAATGCTATGAATGTTAAACAATCTCAGAAAGTCACATTTTCATGCCACGGGACCTTTAAAGATTATTTATTAAAAAAATCACCTCTGTTCCAGTGACTTGGTGAACTAAATTAGGACGAAACTAGTGGTCTAAATTAAATTCAGCTCCAAAGCTCTCATTCCACCTGTAAAATACTGTAAAAGTTATGTGTTATTAATTTCTCAATTAGGAAAGACCATTAATCTAAGCTTGCTCCAAAGGGAATCACCATATATCTCTGTGTAATATGAGGTATCTGTTAGTATTGTTTTTTCTCCAAAAGACCACCTGAGCTACTGGACAGAATATAAAAATATATGTTTATATGGAAATATATGTCTATAGTCAACAGGTTATTTTTAATACAAAAACTATCGTTTCACTGAGTACTTGTGTCGTTTTTGGCCTGCAGTTAAATTTAAATTAAAATAAAGTAGGAACAAACAGAAACCTGACGCATAATGATAAATGCTCACTATTTTCACAGAAGAAATCACTAATATTAAAGCACACTTGATTTTTGTAGATCACTATAAATAATAGCTCTTACTTTCATGTTGTCTGGAGGGTCGCCTTGTCCTGTGGTGGCGCAAACAAACACTACGAGAGACTCCGTTATCAGGTTTGCCTAAAACACACACAAACATGCATATACCACCCTTAAAACCAAAATACTCCGGTTTCCAATGCTAGCAATAGCAATAACTGACATACATTCGAGTTATGATACACGTCTTTACACATGTCTATGTTGACATGTCAGATACTGCTACATATAAAACAGAAGGGTGGGTGTACTGTGTGTTAAAAACAGTGGTAGCACCTTGAAGCCTAGACTGTCTGTCTTCTTTAATACATGACAGTGTGAGGAAGCCTATTACAGAACTCAATTCAGTCTGAGGTGCTAAAAATGTTACTTGTTAGCTGGAGTGCAACACTAATCAAGGCCACACTGGAAACTGAACGTGTCTTGGGTGATGGACTGGACCTACAGGGAACAGTCCAAATGAGATTTTTTTGCTTATAATGAATACTGACCACGTTGTAACTGTCCAGAGCTTGCACTTGGACTCCCATCCGCCTCCTCTGGGCCTGCCGCCCAATTCTCTCCGCCGTATCCTGGGCTGTGCCTGTCTGACTCCCATATAACACCAGAAGCCTATGGGCCGACATTGTGTCCCACAGCTCTGTAATTAGAGGAAAGAAAAGATGAGATATGTGACCAAATATGGCATCTGACAGTGAATAGCACATAACTACAGGGGTAACACTGTAAGGATACTCTAGTTGAGGCTGACACAGATGTGGGTAAAATACAGGCACATTGAAACAAGGCCATATATCCCAATTTAAAAACAGTCTCAGTTTTCAAAAGCTTACCGACTCCTCACACAATCAGGGATCATCAATGAGCCCAAAAAGTCACGGACTGTTTATTATAGCCGGAGATTTCAACCACGTCAGTTCTCTCTACATTTGCAGAGACGAACAAGCTGGACTGTGTTTACTCAGAGACTCAGATCTCTTTTATGCTGATCCCAGAACACATATCCACTCATGAGAAATGCCAAAAGCCTTCAGAAGCAAACAAACCCAGCCTTGATCCATCACTGTTCCTCAGGACTGCTTTGAGCACAGTGACTGGGACGAGTTTACAGAGGCTGCAACCTACAGCGGCTCTACAAACCAGGAGGAGCACACAATGTTGGTGACTGGTTACAGAGGCAAGTGCAGCGATGATGTTACTGTCTCCAAGACCATCACCACACACGCCAACAGGAAGCAGTGGATGAGTGCAGAGGTGTGCGTGCTGTTAACTCTCAGTCACTGCCTGTAGGTCTTGGAGCCAACCTGTCCAGGACCATCAGAGCAGCAAAGTGCACATGCTCAGAAAATCCACAGCCACTTCCAGGCCACTTCCAGGCCACTTCCAGGACACTTCCAGGACACTTCCAGGACACTTCCAGGACACTCAGGGTATCTGCACATTTTTGATATGCAAATTCAATGACTTTTAAGACCTTTAAGAAGAAAAATTAAGACCATCAAGACGGCAAAGAACACAATAGCCCAGAATGTAGTTGATTTAAACAGAGCAACAGCTCTAACATAAAACGTCTGTTTCAGCCAGCCACAGTACCTCTTATCCTCCAACCATCTTTCATCGAATTTGCATTTACCCGTTTACCCGTTCTACACTCGTGGCTTTTAGGCACACCCTTCTCCCGCTATGCACCAGGTACACACATACTACACTATTTCTTCTCTTTCTACAGCATGCATACAGGCCTATGTGGTAAACACTGCCCCCTGTGGTATAGGCAGGGACATATCATTGTTTCATTTCACCCTAGAATTTATTTAATGCTACTCATTTTAAAATTCAAGACTTTTCAATACTTTTCAAGGCCTTAAAAAAACAATTTTAAGACTTTCTAATACATTTCAAGGACCTGCGGGGACCCTGACACTTCCAGGACCCTGGGGATACATGGCGCATGTTGCAGGACATTTTACAAATGGTTTGAAGCACAAAACAACACGGCAGCAAGGAAGACCACCCCGTCCCCCAACGGCCAAGTCTGACCACGGCCGATGTGCTCAGAGTAAAACCACAGAAAGCCACGAGATCAGACAATGTTCCTGGTTTTGTTCTCAGAAGAACAGCAGAACAGCTGGCAGACGTCCTCACAGACTTCTTTAATGTCTTTCTGAGCACCAGTGTGATTCCAACATGCTTCAAAGCCACCACCTTCATCCTCATGCCAAAGATGCTCTGTGTCCTGCTTCAATATCAGCCCATCACACTCTCAAACATCATCAAACCCCTACCATGTACCAAATATTATGTGCAATATCGTATGCTGTGCTCTATATGGCGCTAGTGCAATACTCCTACTGATATTCATATTACGGTTGTTTTTCTTTCCACTGATTTTTACTTTTATTCAGATTTTACTTTATTTTATTTGGATTTTTTTTATTCTATTTAGACTTATTCATTTTATTGTTGTATCTTATCTTAGTTTTTATTTTGTCTCTGGTACAATTTCCTCCGGGATAAATAATGTTTTCTGATTCTGATGCTGAACTGGACACCCTGCAGTTTGCATATCATCCCAACCGCTCAACAGATGATGCCGTCACCCCCATCCTTCACCAGGTCCTCTCACCCAGCTGGACAAAAAGGACACTTATGTGAGAATGCTGTTCATAGACTTAAGCATTCAATAGCATCATTCCTCAGCATCTGACTGGGTAGCTGAAAATGCTGGACCTGAACACTTCCCACTGTACCTGGATCCTGGACTTCTCCAGCACCACCATGCTGAGCACTGGTGTCCCCAGTGCTGTGCAGCAACACACAGCTCAAACCACACAACTATGGTTGTTTGATCACTGAGAATGACAAGGTGTACAGAAAGAAATGCAATGTCTAACAGACTGTGTAGAACCAACAACCTGTCTCTGAATGCAGACTAGACAAACGAGTTGTTGAGAAGAACGTCCAGATCATCACCAAGAACCTCACATCTACCCTCAACATGAGCTCCATCAGCAAGAAAGCCCAGCAGCATCTCTAATTCCTGCAGGGACAGAAGAGAACTTCTTCCTTCTCCAAACACACTGCAAATACACACTGATCTGCTCCGGCATCAACAAAAAACTTACACCACATCTGCACACTCTTAATCCTGCTGCTGCAAGCATGTATCCACTTCATGTTCTCTATCTTAATACTTGCACACTTTAACAGCTCTGCAGCTAGAATACAGAATCCGTCTTCATTCTGGATTCATTAAGTGTATCGAATGCACCGAATGACTTTTCCCGTTTCTTTGTTACTCTTTGGTGTCTCTCTCTCTCTCTCTCTCTCAAATATATATATATATTTATATACGTAGCTCTAGGCAAGCCCTATCGAGCACTGTGTGGTCGGTTTGTACAACCACCATTTACCATTATTATATATATATATAAATTATTATATAAAAATATTATATTAAAATGTTGTACTTAAATGACTTTCAAAGGGCTATA
>JBBPDE010016920.1:0-10999 GCA_037974605.1 Nannopetersius ansorgii
AAATGAGACAAAATGCTGTTTTTGGTTTTGATGGTAGGTTACCGCAACTGGAATGTAGCTGCAAATACATAAACACATTATTATGTCTCTGCTTGTTCTTTTCAAAGTGTACCAGTAGAGAGACTTCTATAATACACTTGGCTAAACCTTACCTCTCACCCAGAACATTCAGGGATGCTGTTAAAGCTTCTGGCTGCATTTCAGGATGATTAGTGGCGGGAACTATTGTCTCAATGGCCACTAGCAGCAGAGGTGGTTGGCCATTTACAAACTGCCGACATGTGTCCACTCTCCTTCCCGGGCAGGGCAGACATTACTGTCACTGTAAAATAAATAAATGAATAAACAAACAAACAAACAAACACAAAAAAACAAACAAACAAACAAATCTATACCTTTTCCACTGCTTGTTGAAGTTTTGATAAGTCATTACACCTATAAGTAATAGAAAAAAAAAATTATTCCACTGACTAATATTCATATTCAGTCTTGTATTGTGTTCGACAAACGAAGTTAACTGTTATGTACTCACGCAACGTCAACAGTCCTGTTATGCCGTATGATAGCAGGGCATGGACAATCATCTGCGTCACATTTGGATGTCCTTTCCGTTTTCTGTAGATAATCAAGACGACTAACCACAAAGTCTTCTTCCGTTCCAAATGTATCCCATACACTTAGGCCTTCAAACCTTTGTAGATTTTTTATCCAGGCAATCTTGCCTTGCGACCATTCCTTGCATAAAAAATGCTGATGAACATCTAGCAAAGACTTGAGCCACAGATACTTCATCTGAAGATTTTCTATTTCGTCCTGAATGAACTGTTTTTTTGTCATGCTCAGATGAATAATGTATAGGAGATTGTCAACTGTGCATGTGTTGGTAAGTGTAATTGTGGCACCTCCAAAATGTCCCCGCCCACCCCATGGTGGAGAGGTGTAGGCAATGGCCTTAGATGTGTGTGCTTTTGGTGGGTTGTAATATTTTGCCTGTTTCTTTGGTCTCCTTTTCTTCCACTTTTTTTTTCTTGGCTTAGAGGTTGATCAAGAGGGGTGTGATCTGTTTCCTCCTCCTTCAGGACACTTTGACGAATGTCCATCATTACAATACCACGCATACGGCCAGAAATGAATTCTTGCATAATTTGCAGAAAGTCTCCAGGTCATCTGTGCAGATTCTTCTTGAGGACAACAACTTTAATTGTGCGGAACCAGTTTTCTACTTGAGTGTTTGTGTCCCTTGTTTGTCCTAGATGTTTCAACATAAGTCCTGTCCAAAGAGGTAATGTTGCCAAATAGGACTTAAGGGTGTCCACCATGTTTGGGCAGAAGTGGGGGTTGGACTGTGTGCTTGACGGTGGTTCTCTCTTTCTTTCTTTCAGTAAAAACTGTCCAAACATTTTTGCAAATGGAGAGTCATGAATTATGGTTTTCGGTGTTTCACTAGAAGCTGAAGGTTCCTCGTCCAAAATTTTCTTCAATGCAGAATCAACATCAGCAGGAATGGACTGTGTTGCAATGGCATTTTGCAACTCTTCTAAACTGTCATGAGAGAACTCCAGGGTTTTCTCTGAAAAAAACTGCAATGATGTCTTTCAACACAGTCTCTATCTCAGCAAGTGTTGTGGCATTCTGCATCAGTGCCACAGCATACAAAAAAAGCTGTTTTGATGGTTTTGGACATTTCAGTTTGAAACTTTGTTGCATAATATCTTAATCATGTGTGCAGCACAAACATGCACAACTGTGAAACTGCAGACTTCACATTCCTTACAAACATGCTGACATTTTTTTAAGTACTCGTGAATATTGCAATGACGGAATGCCTGTAACGCTGCATGGATGATTGCCCAACTATAATCTATTTCAACTTTTTGGGGATGCAAGTGCTGTTTGAAAGTTATAAAAAAATCCCGACCAAGACAAGTCAAAAAGTGTCCAATGCTAGGTGTGCTCTGATCAGATGACAGCATCTCTGCTACTGCAATTGTTGTTGAAGTTGTTGATTTTGCTGGGGAGCAAAGTGCATAGTACAAGATGTTGCTACTTGTTTGGGTTTTTGCAACAACTGTTCCAGTGGCATCAAGGTACAAAAAAAGCTTATGTTGCTTCTGTAAGTCTTTCAGCAGTTGAAGTTGAGGATGTGTGTACATGTGAACGATGAAAGGGGAAAGTGCCAAAAACTGTATGTAGTCATGTTTGAGAGATGACTTGTTTTTTAAATCTTGCATTTCCTGAATTTTAAGGCAGTCCAGATATGGACTGGGATCCATTCTGTTTTCAAGATTTTTCTCACTGGAGATTTTTTGCGCAAGTTTGTCCTCTTCTGCAGCAGCCAGTCTTTTTGTATGAATATGCATAGGTGAGAATTCTCCCAAATCTTTTCTAAGCCTTTGCCTTTCTGTGTCTCTTGTAGCTCTGCAGAAGGTAAGTGCTTTTGAATGGTCCATTTGGCCAAACACTTGCACATTTACACTGACATTTTTCGCATTCTTTGCTGGCTCTTGGAAGATGGAAAAATTAAATGCTGAACAGCCTGGAAATTTACAACGGGCTTTTCCATGCCAGAATGGAGCTTTTGTTTTCCTTGACTGCAAAGACTTGACACGGTTATATGAGAATGACAGAACACAGTTATTCACCTGTCCAATTTTCATACAAATGATGTCTGTCCATCCAGGTGCCAACAGTCTGTAGCCTTTTCTTACACGTGGTTTAATTTTGTCCCATTCATCTTTTGAAAGTGTCATCTGAAATGTAGAATGCGGGTGACTATCTGACTCTGCATGTAACAACATCCTCAAGTTTTTCTGAAACTGGTTCTGAAAACTCTTCTTCACTGCATACATCAAGTGGATGGAAAGAAAGTTTTCTCCTAGTTTTTCCTTGTTTTTTTTTTAGCTGAGCATTTAGGGCAATACCATGGTGATATATGTTTAAGGTCCACAATACTCTTGAATCCAACGCACCCTGGGTGGAACCAGTCCTTGCATTTGCTGCACTGAGCATATGGCTCTAAGGGATTGTTTGGCTGTTTGCATAAACAGAAGAGCTGGTCTTCAGGGTCCTCTGTATGTGTAGAATAATTGTCATCCTAAGCATAAAAAAACACAGAAAGACACTGTATTGCAGTTATGATTTGTCATTATACCTTTGTATTCAGTTGTAATAATTAATACAAGAAATTTGGTCAAATGGAAGAGAATGATATTAGGAAATTCTAATAATCAATAATAAAAAATAAGTATTGTCTTTGTCTTATTCTTCTGTAAAAAATAAAATATTTCTTTAAATTGATTAAATATGTTAACTAGGGGTTTAATGGTACACAGACGTCACGGTTCAGTACGTACCTCAGTTTCAGGGTCACGGTTTGGTACGGTTCATGATACAGCAAAGTTAAGTTCTAAAGAATGTTTTGTTTTCTTTTATTTTAAATATACAACAGTGTATTAACCACTAAACACATGTCTAAGCCAGCAGAACTGTTACGTCAGTAGGTGGCACTATTGCACCACACTACGACACAGGTTTATGATTTACTTGCATTTTTTGGTCCCTCTGTGATTCGGTATTACTTCAGTTACGTCTTCTCTACTGTGTATTCTCCAAAAGACATCATGTACCGAACCATGACTCATGTACCGAGACAGTTCGGTACGAATACATGCACCATTACAGCCCTAGTGTTAACTAGTGGTGTATTGTCCTTTCATATCTTGTTTATAAAAGCAATAAGCCAGTATGTTACATGTTGGTTAGTATGTCCTTTTTTCCTTAAATGGGAACTTATGGCCTTGGGTGGTTTACATACATTTTTATGAATTTGCGCTACATTGTCCTCACTACATTAAACCATGTACCTTGGGCCTTTTGACTGGTGTCTCTGGTTGTCCAGGAATCTATAAGGAATTAACAAATAAATGTAAACAGACAAACAAGCTCATTCTCACCACAATCCTTGATAATAATTGTACGTAAAGATATCCATATGTCCTGTAGAGAGTTTTTCCTCTCCCAAATTGTAAGTATATGGATCGAATGAATACATATTTGGCATTTAATATTCAAATAGTAATACAAATACAGTTGTACATAAACCTAAGTTTATGAACAAAGAAAGTAGATCAACTAAGTTGTCTGAAGAAAATGTTTAAAATAATAACAATTTAATTACAAGTATGTTAAAGTATTTCAAACTTCTTGAATTATGTACCCTTTGATTTTCTGTGTAGATTTTTTGAAGCCTCCGTCTGTTCTTCAAGACGTTAGGTACAGATAGACTTGTACATAACTTCCCCCAAAACCCATTCTCTTGGTAGTAGGAATCGTCTAGGCAAAATCCATCTGACTGCAGATTTGAAAGACCAGTTTTGATAGCTTCTAAATCCAATGGTAGTTTTCGGCCCTGTTTCAAGTAAAAAAAAAAAAAGACATTTAATTTTATGCATATGTTTTTAAATCGTCAAGCTGATTTCATACATTATGTTGTAAAGCAATACCGTTAAACAGATAACTATAATGAGCAGTAGGATAGATTTGGATAAATACAACTTACTTTTCCAAAGACATTGAACCTGCAACAGAGACAAAATATCATTATTAAATTAGAACAATTACAAAAAAATCAGAGCTGGTTTCTGATAAAGACACACACACACGCTGTTTTACATTTATGTTAATTTTAGATAACGACAGATAATTTCCTGTATGATCCATTTTCTCGATGCCACAAATGATTTTTTCTTATTAACTATAGTGTCTATAAAATATATTGCATAATGTATAAGATAATAATTGAACAAGTTTTCATATCTTGAATTAATTTTTTATTTGTTTTTGTACCATTGTTTATTTTTCATTACGGCCATCTAATAGCACAATAATATTAATACCTCATTAACAGTTTAAAAATGTATATTAAAAAAACGTACGCTTAGTATGCATTTTATGACAATTTAAATAACGTAATGTAATTTTATTTGGCGCATATTAATCACACTACGGTCTTTAATGCGGTCCAGTGTTCTGTTCAAACTTGCCACCCCTTGAGAAGTGCTACCATGCAATTCTGCGCATGTGCACTTTACAGGGATTTAAACCATAAATCTGTGCTGCCTCGGCACACTGGCAGTTTTGTAAACTTCAATGGAGCATGTTTTCACAGGATTACAACTATTTTTTAAAAGCATGACACCCCTAACTTTAATGCATAATCACTTTCCTTTGTCACGGACAAACATTCTCACTTTTTAAGCAATCATCATCATGAATAACAATAACAATTATAATAATCATTTGTTTTGTTAGTTATTGTTATCATCATTGTCATTGTTATTTGGTTAAAAGGGTGTTAACGGGCGGATTTTAATCACAATTAATCAAGTTTGTCCGAGACTTTAAATGACGCCTACAAGGCCGATGTGTAAATGACTGAGGTCTGGTTTGCTAAACACATTCAAGTGGATATTAACAATGAGAAAATATATTCCTTTTACTGCATCCTTGTCTGAAAAGCATCGTTTTTTTGTTTAATTCCGTCTCGTCTTAATATTTGTGTTTTCAAAATGTATTTATTTCTTTTCGTTATTTATTTTAGAGGTGGGCATAGATTCATTTTTTAACGCGTTAATCTCATTGGAATCTTGACGTTATGATGTTACTCCCCAACACTGAACACGCGTTAACGCCGTTAACGGCCCAGCACTAATTTATTTATTTCGTTATTTACTTAAGTTATTTATTTATAACTAGCATTTCTGTATATAGCATAGGGTATTCATATTGTGCTTTTTTTGTACAGATGTTTATTTAGATTCATTTAGTCAATTTCCTCCGGGATCAATAAAGTTTTCTGATTCTGATATTATATATCCAGCAACATTTTATGCATGCAGAACCTACCTGTACACGTTTACATCCAAGTTTTTTTTCGCTAACAGTCTAATTCTACATTAGCCCTGTCTGTGTATCATAAGCTCTGCCTTTTTCTATATGTACAACATACTGCTAAAAAAGTCAAACGGAATAGTATAACATATGTAGAAATACGTTAGTTCTTTACCTGTAAACTTTTCATGTTGTTTAAATCCGACAGTTGTAACTGCGGGTCTGTTGGTCGCCCTCCTTTTCACCTTTTAAACTACACTGTGAAAGGGGCGTGTACTAGTGGACAAGGCAGGTTCATCCCCTCACATGATGAACCCCTCCCCCCAAGTTCCAGGTGTACCGTACAAATCGCAAACAAAATGCAAAATTAATTACAGCTGAAGTAGAGGTCTCCGTAGATCTCTGCCATAGATATAATCGAGCCCCAAGGTTCATGCTTATTAATTCACGCATATACTTTGCCATTTATTTTACAATTTTGTTATTAATAATGTTATTAATAATACCCCGTAGGAAGCACAACTTTCATAAATTGTGTATAATAATTAAAAAAATGTACAAATAAGGCTAGTGTCAATTTAAAAATAGCGTCGCACAGAATCAGATATGGGAGTAGAGTAGCACCTCAGTGGACCTGGCTGCTCAGCACTGTGTTAATACAAATATATAGAATTTTACATTGGCAATAAATAGTTTCAAGTTTTATTGTCATATACAGAAACCAATACAGCATCATTGCAGTAATGAAATTCTTAGGCTCGTGTTCCCCCAACTTTACATAAATATATAGAAAAGTATACAGATTAAAAAAAGGTAATAATAACAACCTATTTGTACAGCTACCATGAATCTGAGTACAGCTCAGAGTACTTCACATGGAATAAATTCCAAACAAAGCAAACCCCTGCTGTGAAGGGAGGGGGTCACTCTCCCGGGGTGTGGAACGCCAGCGCAAGGCCTCTCCATGTGTCTGAACTAGGGATGGGCATAGATTATTTTTTTTATCTAGATTAATCTCATTGTAATCTTGCAATTAATCTAGATTAATCTAAATTAAAATGGCCAATTTAATATCTCGCGAAGGTCTGAAGCCCACCCCAAAATAATCCCGATGCCAGTTTTTATAGTGTAAACCATAAATATGCATCCAAATGTTCTCCCAGATCACTTTAATTTCATTTTAAACTCAGTTTAATACATCACCCTTAAAGAACATGTAAATATAAACCCGAGAGAGAGAGAGAGTAAGAGAGAGCCAGAGAGACAGAGAAAAAAAGTAAGAAGAGCCAGAGAGAGTAAAAGAGTGAAAGAGAGAACGATGATCCGCACGCTCGGGGAAAGTCACGAACGAGAGAGGGAGAGGGGCACGGAGAGAACGCGCGTGCGTGAGAGAAGGGCACGGAGAGAACGCGTGTGAGAGAGGGGCACAGACAGAATGTGCGCGCGCGAGAGCAAGTGACAGAGAGAGAGAGAGGGCAACGGAGAAACAGAGAGAGCTAGACAGGTTTAAAACGGGTGCGATCCGTAAAAGTAACGAACGAGAAAGCCAGAGAGAGAGACAGACAGGAAGAGAGTAAATCCGCCTAAAATATCAAGGTGAAAGTCATCATAGCTTGCATAGTATAGACCAAGCTCTCAACCCAAATTTGTGAATAGATTAACTGCGATATTTTTTATCGCGTGATAAGAGTCTCACATTAACACAGGCACCACGTTAACGCCGATAACGGCCCACCACTAGTCTGAACACACCAAATTACACTCTGGTCACTTATTTTATATAAAATTACACATTAACTCTGGATGAAATGTAAATTGACCACAGAGTTAGGATGAGATGCCGACTGATTGTTAGGTCGGCTTGATTTACGAAGACTTACAGATAAAAATATTAATGAACATACATAATTTAAGGGAAAATATATAGAGAGATAAATAATAAAGAGAAAGGACTGGAAAATGTAATGCGCAGACTTATTGAAGGGCAACGTGATAGTTGAAGAGTGGAAGAGGTGATACATGGACACAAGCAATTGTCCACACTTTATAGACAACATTTCTTTTTGGCCTAATATTTTCACATAAATTATGATGTCAAAGGTTGAATTTTTCCTCTATTCAGTGTCCATGGAAGCTCACAGTTTACCCCTCACAAAAATCTCTGCTGCAGCCCTGGCATAAAATAAACATACTTAAATTAATAGTAGTTCAAGTCACACAATAGTAGACATTACAATAATCCGTAATGTTATAAAACAGTAATTATTTTAATATGGAATTCATACATTTACTTGGGTCCCAAAATGAGACTTATTAGATTAATTGAGCCTCTGTAAAATATTGTGTGCGCATTTGGGTCATGTTTAGCAGTTGATCAACAAATATTACTCATACAAATTGCAATATTTCAGAATCAGAATCGCGTTTATTGGTCAAGTATGTGAGCACACACATACAAGGAATTTGATTCCGGTAGATGGTGTCTCTCAAGTACAACACAATTAAAACAACAACAATAATTATAAGATACAATAAACAATATACTGAGCAAATATAATATACAATAATAAATCTAAAATATGAATACGTAATATGGATTTATATTTATGACAATAAAATAAATGTTAACAAATGTGTATAAGTACTTTTGTACATGTATGTTTATACTGTTTATAAATATAAATATATGTATGAATATAAATATGTATATGTATGTGTGTATAAATACATACAATATATTGGTCCTGGACTGCAGGCTTCTACATTGTCTGCCAGAGGGCAGCAGGTTAAAGAGTCTGTGTGCAGGGTGTGAGGGGTCTGTGATGACTTTGCCTGCCCTTTTCCTGGTTCTTGAGAGGTTCAGGCCCTGGATGGAGGGCCGGGGGGCACCGGTGATCCTTTCTGCTGTCCGTACAGTCCGCTGCAGTCTGCTCCTGTCCTGCTTAATGGTTGCTCCAGACCAGACTGTGATGGAGGAGCACAGGACAGACTGGCCTTCTGTCTCTGGAACAGCCGGCTTACATCTTGTTAGTGTATTCTGAGTTCCAGAGGGGAGGGGAGGGGGGTGAGAGGTGTGATGGGGGCCGTTGACTCTAGGCTGGGGAGGGTGAGGGAGGAGGGTGGATGGGTGAGAGGTGTGATGGGGGTCGTTGTAACTGTGGTGCGGAGGGTGAGGGGTGTGAATCTTTTTGCGTGTGCAGAAGACACACAGTTGCTGGACAAAACACAAACTGACTGTGTGACAGGGCCGTGAGCTGGTGATATGTACAGTTAGGCCTATGTAGTGAGAGAGAGAGAGAGACTGAGAAGGAGAAAGAAATTATACTGGTGGAGGCCAGTCACAGGCAACATCTCTTCTTATGTTTAGGAGGGGAATTGGTAAACGATTCGACCCCCCTTACCACAATGTACCTCTGTGGTACCAAACTCTACACTCCCCCGCCCCGACACACACACATCAAAGAAGGGGTGGCTAGGAGTGGGAGGGGCCACCCCTTCTTTGACCTTAGGCCCTCAAAGAGGTGCTACAGGTAATTAAAGGCAAAAAAAAACATTCTTAAAGAGCTTGCACAACTATTTAGACTCCCATAAAAATGCCATAAAGACTCTAAGCAAACAACGCAAATAATACTATGCCTGTACCTGTAATGACATTTTTAAGATCTCTTACTTTTCTTACTTACTTTACTTTTGCACATAATCATGCACTACTCTGTACATACCCTCTGTAAATGTACACATCCATTGTACAGACACATTGTCAATTTATATTTATACACTTCTATACATGTCAGTATCTGTAGATAACATCCTGTAAATCCATGTCCATATATATTGTATATTTATGATTACTGTAGCAACCTGTAAAACTGTTCATCTACTTGTTAATCTACTTCTTCCTAATTACATCTACATCATTAATCAGACGCTTTTATCCAAAGCGAGTTCCATTCCCTACCTACAGGGGACAGTCTCCCTGGAGCAATTTAGTGTTAAGGGTCTTGCTCAGGAACACAGTGGTGGTGTGCTGAAGGTAGGATTCGAACCCATGACCTCTCAGTCTAGAGGCAAGTATCCTACCCACTACGCCACCACTACATTATGTTCATATCACTGTACAACCATCTGTACATTTCATCCAATTTCTTCTTGTACACATAACCTTACGTGCACTTATAACTTATACCAATATCCTGTAATTGCTGCTTATTGCACTTCTGGTTAGATCTAAACTGCATTTCGTTGCCTTGTACTTGTACATCTGTAATGCCAATAAATTTGAATCTAATCTAATCTAAAAAACTTTTCACATTATTTATGTTTATGTGCACATGTATATACTTGTTCTGTGTAGATTACTTGAAGGTCACCTGCTGTCTCACTGTAGTTTGTGTACAGTGACAATAAAAGCATCTTATCTTACACAAAAAGTTAAGTGTGTGTCATACTCACACTTAACTTTTTCTGTCAGATTCCCTCGATGTTTTGCAACAATCAGGAGTCCTTGTAAACACATTTGTGGTCATTACTTTATGGCACATTTGGGGGGATAATTATTTGTAATGTTTCAATAAAACATTTTAATAGTGAGTACTGTGGTAAAGTTATACTTGTTCTCAAACTATGAAGTTAGATTCTCTACACATTTTGAAAAGAAGAGGAGTGGACTTCAGAAATACCCAGTAAACACCTTCACATCCATCTTATGGGCTGTCATGTTTAAGAGGTATTTATTTTAAATAGGCTGCATTCAGATTTCCTATTAATCATTATCCTGACACTCAAGCATATTCTTACTGCCTCTCCAATGTCAGACTCTCAAGAAGAAAATGATATAAAGGAAGAAGAGCCATAAGAAATGGGACCTAAACTCTATGGCTTATTAAGGAATAGACTAAAATGCCAGGTTTAGGGGATGATTAATAAATAACGCTGCAGTAAAATTTCTCAAATCTCAGTATTCTATCTCTCTATCATACACTCTGTCACCCACCAGTGTCAGATTCTCGAGACGTTTAGAAATAAAGGAGGAGGAGCTAGGGCTGGACAATAATTCAATATCAATATATATCGCGATAGAATTTTTTTCAATAACGGTGATATGATTTTT